>CAUYLG010006221.1:0-148988 GCA_963573385.1 Cacajao melanocephalus | reverse complement strand
TTGACTTCCTCCTTTCCTATTTGAATACCCTTTATTTCTTTTTCTTCCCTGATTGCTCTGGCTAAAACTTCCAGCACTATATTGAATAGGAGTGGTGAGAGAGGGCAACCTTGTCTAGTGCCGGATTTCAAAGGGAATGCTTCCAGTTTTTACCCATTCAGTATGATATTGGCTGTTGGTTTGTCATAAATAGCTTTTATTATTTTGAGATACATTCCGTCAATACCTAGTTTATTGAGGGTTTTTAGCATAAAGGGTTGTTGAATTTTGTCAAAGGCCTTCTCTGCATCGATTGAGATAATCATGTGGTTTTTGTTTTTGGTTCTGTTTATGTGGTGAATTACGTTTATAGACTTGCATATGTTGAACCATCCTTGCATCCCCCTGTTTACTCTTTTGATAGTTTATTTCATTATGCAAAAGCTCTTTAGTTTAATTAGGTCCCATTTTTCAATTTTTGCTTTTGTTGCAATTGTGTATGGCATTTTTGTCATGAAATTTTTGCCAAGGACTATGTTCACAATGGCATTTCCTAGGTTATCAGCCAAGGTTTTTGTAGTTTTAAGTTTTCCATTTAAGTCTTTAATACATTTTGAGTTGATTTTTGTATATGGTATAAGGAAAGGGTCCAGTTTCAATCTTCGGCATATGGCTAGCCAGTTATTCTAGCATAATTTATTAAATAGGTAGTCCTTTCTTCATTGCTTGTTTTTGTTGATTTTGTCAAATATCAAATGGTTATAGGTGTGCAGCCTTATTTCTGGGCTCTCTTTTCTGTTCCATTAGTCTATGTGTTTGTTTTTGTACTAGTACCATGCTGTTTTTGTTACTGTAGCCTTATAGTGTAACTTGAAATCGGGTAATGTAATGCCTCCAACTTTGTTCTTTATGCTTAGTATTGCCTTGGCTATTTGGACTATTTTTGTTGTTGTTGTTCCATATGAATTTTAAAATAGTTTTTTGTATTCTGTGAAGAATTCTTTTTTGTAGTTTGACAGAAATAGCACTGAATCTGTAAATTGCTTTGGGAAGTATGGCAATTTTAACAATATTGATTCTGTCTATCCATGAGCATGGGATGTTTTTCCATTTGTTTGTGTCATCTTGATTTCTTTAAGCAGTGTTTTTAAATTCTTATTGTAGAGATCTTTTGCCTCTGGTTAGCTGTACTCCTAGGTATTTTATTCTTTTTGTGTCTATTAATTAAAGATTTCATTCTTAATTTGGCTCTCAGCTTGGCTCTTATTGGTGGATAGTAATGTTAGTGATTTTTGTACATTGATTTTATATCCTGAAACTGCTGAAGTTGTTTATCAGATCAAGAAACTTCTGGAATGGCACTGTGGGATTTTCTAAATATAGAATCATATTGTCTGCAAACAGGGATAGTTGAACTTCCCCTATTCCTATTTGAATGCCTTTAATTTCTTGCTCTTGCCTGATTGGTCTGATGAGAACTTTCAGTACTGTGTTTAGTATAAGTGGAGAGAGAGGGCATTCCAGTTTTCAAGGAGAATGCTTCTAGCTTTTGCCAATTCAGTATGAAGTTGGCTGTGGGTTTTTCATAGATGGCTCTTGCTGTTTTGAAGTATGTTCCTCCAATGCCTAGTTTATTGAGGATTTTTCACATGAAAAGATGTTGAAATTTATCAAAAGCCTTCGTTGCATCTACTGAGATGATCTTGTGGTTTTTGTCTTTATCTCTGTTTATGTGATGAATTACATTTACTGATTTGCATATGTTGAACCAACTTTGCATCCCAGGAATAAAGCCTACTTGATCATGGTCAAATAGTTTTTTGATGTGCTGTTGGATTTGGTTCACTAGTATTTTTTTGAGGATTTTTGCATCTATGTTCATCAAGGATATTGGCTTTAAGTTTTTGTTGTTGTATCTCTGCCAGGTTGTGGTACCTGGTACTTGGATAAGGCTGGCCTCATAGAATGAATAGAGAAGATTCTTCCCTCCTTAATATTTTGGGATAGTTTTAGTAGGAATAGTATCAGTTTTTTTAAAATACATTGGGTAGAATTCAGCTGTGAAGTCATCTGATCCTGGCCTTTTTCTGGTTGGTAGGCTTTTTATTACTGATCCAATTTTGGAGGTCATTTTTGATCTGTTCAGGGATTCAGTTGCTCCCTGGTTCAATCTTAGGAGTTTATGTTTCCAAAAATTTATCCATTTCTTTTAGGTCTTCTAGCTGTGTGCATAGAGGTATTTGCAGTTTTTTGTACTTCTGAGGGGTTGGTGGTAATGCCTCTATGTCACTTGTGATTGTTTAGTTGGATATCCTGTCTTTTTCTTTATTAGTATAGCTAGTGATCTATGTTATTTATTCTTTCAAAGAATAAACTCCTGGATTTGTTGATCTTTTGTATGGTTTTTCACATCTCTATTTCCTTCAGTTCATCTCCAATTTTGGTTATTTCTTATGTTCTGCTAGCTTTGGGTTCAAACATTTTAAAAAACTGCATTCCAGATTATATTTTATCTAGACCCCATACATCCAGATCTTTTAAAAAGTTATTTCATGTTTCATTTCAATAGTCCTATGATAACATTTGGTGGAGTGATTGATCAATCACTGTTACGACGTTACATTTATTAATAATTTTACAGAAAAATACTTTTATAATCAAGTGTATAATGGGGAATGTTGAAGTATGCTGAGGAATATGAAGACTGAGGAGTGAGTATTAAGAAAATCCTGGCTGGATGCAGTTGCTCACACCTGTAATCGTAGCACTTTCGGAGGCTGAGGGGGGCAGATCATGAGGTCAGGAGTTCAGAACCAGCCTGGCCAACACAGTGAAATCCCATCTCTACTAAAAATACAAAAAATTAGTCGGACGTGGTGGCAGGCACCTGTAATCCCAACTACTTGGGAGGCTGAGGCGGGAGAATCACTTGAACCCAGAAAGAGGAGGTTGCAATGAGCCGAGATCACGCCATGGTACTCTAGCCCAGGCAATAATGCAAGACTCTCTCAAAAAAAAAAAAGAAAAAAGAAAAGAAAATCCCAAAGGAACCATAGCTTCTCAGAATTTGAAGACACCTTATAAATAATCTAGAAGAACTGACTTCTTACAATTTGAATGGACTTAGAAATAATCTGGCAGAATTTCTTATCAAAAGCAGAAAACACCTTTTCTTCTGAAATCTCATAGTGAAGAAAAAAGTTACTTGCTTCTTGTCAAAACATTAAAAAACCTATGAAAATATCAAAGATTGTCTACAACATAGAGGCCTGGATTTTGGGACTTCCTTATTAAATCTTAATATATTGACAGCACTTGTAAGGACCAACATCATTCAAAAATATAACAAACAGATGGCAAATTCTACAGTCAGCAGAAGTAACGGGGATATTAAAATGCGACCAGCAGTCTCCCTAATAGCTCTTGTTTTGACAGGTGTCTACTCAGGTGCTTGTGTTTTCTAAGCAATGTTTCTCTGTTCCTGTGTATAAGCGGCCCTCACCTTTTTGTGAGTATCTATGCCATTGCAGTATTTACTATACATAAGACAATCACAACCATTAAACTGTCTCTAATCCTTTCCCCTTGTGGTTATATAAATTATTTGTTTACCCCGAGAGTACATGAAATTTTTATAGTCACAATCTAGGATTCCATCTATCCAGCTTTCCTCTCCAATAAATCTTCTGTAAATATTCAAACTCATATATGCCTCAATGTAACCACATTGTAAACCCTATCTGTTGCTTTCTCAGAAGCCATTCAAGCTGGGTAAATGGCCCACCTCATAGCCCAGGGAAGAACTCAATGATTGGATTCTAATTATCTTGCTTGGTTCACTTAATAGACTTCTTTCCTCTCATGGGGAGGCCAGGGATACCCTGTAAATGTGGTCTCAGGGAAATCACTGCAGTCATATCTTCTTATTCATATACAAATGATTCCTATCAAGTTATTCATACAATAAAATGTTGTCGTCGAGACTGTTTTAGGATACTATAATGAATAGCGAGGATGCTATGATGAATAAAGGCAGTCACTGACCTAAAAGAACTTGCATTAAAGACAATAATAAAAAACTATGAATTACAGTCGATTCTTGAACAACATCATTCTTGGTCAACATTGTTTTGTTACAGCATTGATCAGAAACTTCCCACTGGGGCCACTGACTGTGGAGTTTGCACATTCTCCCCATGTCTGCATGTGTTTTCTCTGGGTACACAAGTTTCCTCCCATATCCCGTAACTGTGCACATTGGGTTCACTGACATATTAAAACTGTCCCTGTATGAGTGAGCATGGGCATGTGTGTGAGTGAACCCTGCATGTAGTGGAATGGGGTCCTGTCCTGGGCTGCTTTCTGCCTTGTGCCTGAGCTGCTGGGTGACACTCCAGCCATCCCAGACCCTGAACTAGAGTAAGCAGATTGATAAATAAGTAAATGAATGAATGGATGGATGGATACATATTATAAAACAAAAATTAATAAATTATGTGATAATCATACAATGGCACAATAATAAATGACATGGCACAAAAGTGCTTACTGAGCCCACCATATTTTTGTTTGTTTCTGAAATGTGTGATGGTAGGAGGTGCTTCTTACAATTTTCACTTTCCAGACATGTATTTATTCCTTGATTTAACCCACCACTACTATGACCACCATCACTCACTGATTCACCAAAAATTGGGTAAATAATTATCTTACTTGTTTTTATTAACATTCCTTAAATGTATGTATAGCTCACACTTATTTCAATGTTTAATATTAGAAGTATTATGGGTATTTCTTTAGAAGTTTTGTGATGTTGGCTGGGCATGGTGGTTCATGCCTGTAATCCCAGCACTTCAGGAGGCCGAGGAGGGCGGATCACCTGAGGTCAGGGGTTTGAGACCAGTCTGACCAACATGGTGAAACCCCATCTCTACTAAAAATACAAAAATTAGCTGGGCATGGTGGTGCATGCCTGTAGTTCCAGCTACTCTGGAGGCTGAGGCAGGAGAATTACTTGAAACCATGAGGCGCAGGTTGCAGTGAGCTAAGATTATGCCACTGCACTCTAGCCTAGGCAACAGAGCCAGACTCCATCTCAAAAAGGAAAAAAAAGAAGTTTGGTGATGTTTTTGTGACCAGAAATATGCTTAAAATCCTAACTCCTATTTATATCAATTAGCTTGTGATAAAACTGGTTCCATTATATGTCATGTTTCCAAAAGTTGCAGTTTCTAAGAATCTATCAATGATGTTAAGTGAGGCTTTATCGTATGTCAGATAAAAATATGAGCTATGAATAAAAATAACACACATTAATGAATAAGGAAAGTGATTAGGGCAGGGGATACTACTCTAGAATGATGGTTCAGGAAAGTCTGTTTGCAGAAGGATAGGGAACAGAGACTCAGAGGTAGTAAGAAGGTAAGCCAGGTCATTATCAAAGAGAAGACCATTCTAGAGAGAGAAAAAAGCAGACAGAAAGTTTGAAGACCAAAGTCTCTTAGGAAAAAATGAGAAGCAAGAAAGACAGAATTACTGGAGCAGAAAGGAAGCGGAGGAGTGTAGCAAGAGATGAAATTAGAGAGGTCTGGAGCTTACACGGTTCATTTTACATGTTTATGTGACTAGGCCAAGGGTGCTCAGCTATTTGATCAAATATCGTTCTGAGCATTTCTGTGAAGCTGTTACTGGCCAAGATTGATATTTAAATTGATAGATTTCATAAAGCAGATTGACATCTCTAAGGTGGGTCAATCCAATCAGTTGAAGGTTTAAATAACAAAAGGCTGCCCCTTCCCAAAGAAAGGGAGACTTCTGCCTCCTGACTACCTTTGAATTGAGACAGTAACTTTCTCCTGCTTTTGAACTCGAACTGAAATGTTAGCTCTTCTTGAGCTGCAAGCCAGGCAGCCTTAAGACTGACATGACACGTCCATTTTTCTCATTCTTAACCCTTTGGACTCAGACTGGAAGGAGATCATTGACTCTCTTGGTATTCCATCGTGCTGACTCACCTGCAGTTCTTGTACATTAGCCTCCATAATCACATGAGCCAATTCTTTATACACACACACACACACACACACACACATTTATATATAATAGGATTAAAATATGTATTGATTTATATATATAATAGGATGAATATACATATTCATATACATATACATATTCATCCTATTAGTTCTGTTTCTCTGAAGAGCCCTTACTAATACAGAAGCTTAGTATTTAAAAGATCATCCTCTATTTGGCATGGTCAGACTATAGTGGGATGGGACAGGGATAACATCAGAGAGAGTAGCTAAGAAGCTTTTGCAATAATCCAGGCAAGAGACAAAATTGTAGCCTCTGCTAGGGAGATAGTGGTGGATGTAGTGAAAACTAGTGAAAGTCTATGTACATTTGAAGATTGAGCCAACAGGATTTGCTGATGAGGAGCTGGGGAAGATGAAATAAGTTGAAAATTATCTCACAGGCCTTTCGTCCTTGGGCCAAAACTGGAGGAACAGAGTTTTCAGTTTCTGAGATGGGAAAGGCATGAGCTGATTTGCAGGGAAAATTTGAAGTTCAGCTTTAGAGCATTTATTTTGAGAAATGTACTGGACATGCAAGTGGGGAGGTTGAATAAGCAATCAGGCATGTTAGTCGGAAGTCAAAAGTTAGCAACAGGGTGACTAATTTTCTTGTAATCAGTATATAGACAGCATTTAAAGCTAGAGGCCTAGAGGAGACCTCCTAGGAGCTGATGTGGACATAGAAGATTTCTTCAGAAGTGGGGGTCATCTCACATGGTTGGTAAGAAAGATTTCACAATTCACAGAGCACCTAACAAAATAAAGTCTATCACAGAATTCAGTAATATGTAGAAATGGCATTGAGTAATTAACAGCTTTTCTATTTATTTTGTGTTAATTTCTACCAAAATACTACCAAATCATAGCTGCTTTACTTATTTCATGAGTTATATTAAGGTTATTCAAGCATGTGATGAATGAGCATACTATGACATGCATGTTCATCACATACTTGAATAACCTCAATACTATGATTTTCTGTCATTATTGTTTTCAGATTCTATAGCTCTAATATGCAGATAGCTCATACGCTATGGTTGGAATGTGTTTCCCAAAGATCACATGTTGGAAACTTAATCTCCAATGCACCAGTGTTGGGAGGTGGGGCCTAACAAGATACAATTAGGTCAGGCGATCTTTGCCCTCGGGAAAGTATTAATGTTGCTATCACAGGAGTGGGTTAGTTATCATGAGAATTAGTGAGTTATCATGAGAGTGGGTCTGTTATAAATGTAAATTTTGCCCCCTCTTGCTCACCTTCTCTTGTAGTCTCTTCCCTTCTGCCTTCCCATGTAATGACACAGTAAGAAGGCTCTTATCAAAGGCCAACACCTTGATATTAGGGTACCCATCCTCCAGAACTATCAGAAGTAAATTTCTTTTCTGTATAAATTAACTGGTCTATGGAATTCTGTTATCGCAAAACAAAATGAGCTAGGACATCCTATTAACATGCACTAAAGAAATTATTCCGATAATTCTATTTTGTAGGCCAACATTAACTTGAAATTTGACTCTAGCTAGTCATCCCTGTTTTCTATCTTGATCTGAAATAATTTACTTTGGTTTCATTATCTATAAAAAAAGTTTCTATTTTGCAACATTGCAAACACTGCAATATGAGTTATCATATTCAAATTCTGTTATGGAGTGCTCATTAACATAGATGTAGTTTTTACATATTTTATGTAGACTTAGATAAATTAAGCAGCTTCCCAATATACATAGAAAACCTAAAATACATATATATTTTTTATGCACATGAAAATGCAATATAAAATGTCTATTATAAAAATGATTGTTATATTAAAATATGAAATTGTATACCATTTGGTTATTTTATAGTATAATAAAATTGTTTTGCTTTTTCTCCTCAGCAGTTAGAGTGGCATATTTTAGAGAGAAACCATAGATATTGAAAAGAAAAAAGGATCAAGGGTCCCAATTATGCAACTGTTGGCAGGACACCAAAAAAAAAATCACTTAACTTCTTAAGACATCATTTTTCCATATTATAAAATACAGACATTGAAGTAAATTGTTAATGTTCTTTATGACTCTAACATTTATGAATGCTATCATTTAACAGGCATAGGGGTGTGTGTGTGTGTGTGTGTGTGTGTGTGTGTGTGTGTGTGTATGTGTGTGCGTTTGAACGCAGTTAAAAAAGGAAGTATCATTTTACTCCAGGAAAATTTTCATTGACCATATTTTATGCAAGCTACATAGTAGAAATATGGTCAAAGTAGATATTTCTATCATCATGTCAAAAAGACATAAATATACAGGTGCCAGCATTTTGTTGGTAAATAATCACAGACTCAGTCCTGAACAGTAATTTCTGGTATGTGTGCTTTTATCACAACCACAATGTTTCATTAATGTGTTTTTTCTTACTGAATATTCTCAATTCTTTTAAATAAATTTTAATTAGTCACTTTATACATATAATTGTCATATTTTCATAATTATACTTCATTATGTTCTTGGCACAATTTATGTAATCAAATAATTGCCATACGCAATTATATTATATAATATATGTAAACATTGTAAGGCTGGCTGCCTCGCCAGGAGGCCGGACACACCCACCTATTCTGCACCCGGCACCTAGCTCTGCACCCGGCACCTGTCTGTCTCTGCCCCCGGCACCTGCCTCTGCACTCGGCACCTACCTCTGCCCACAGCTCTCATGGAAAGCTCCTGGCTGATGCAACCCTGGCCAGCTCTTGCACTAGAAAAACCCACCCGACTACCTGCCAACCAATAGCGGCCAGCCCCTTCCCAATCCTGTTCCCCTGGAGCCAATCAGAGCACCCAACTGTTGCTCCTTCCTCATAGCCACAAAAACCCCAGGCCCCAGAGAGTCAGCGCGACTTCTCTGGCCCCCTTTCCCGGACCATAGAACCTTGTCCAAAAGCTGAATAAACTGGCATTTAATTTTATTATACTGGCCTCAGTTTCCTCATTTTAAACTCGGCAATAACCCTTACAAACGTAATGGAAAAAATTCACAGATGTATTCACACAAGATATTTCTTTTTTCATTTTCAGCTATCCACATTATTTAGTATTGATTTTAACCATATTTATTTTTACTTCAAATCACTTTATATCAAAAAGAATATTCTTAAGGGGAAAATTTGACAGTGATTCTGCCTAGAAATGGTATATTATTAAAATACACCATAAAGTTGGACATTTGAATAAAAGTTATATGTACTGTGCATTTTCAGGTGGTTTTAGGAAACATAAAATTTCTTTTTTGCTTTTATTCTTAATACTATTGAAGTAATATATTAATTTCATTCATAGCTTTATACATTCGTATGTACACTCTTAATTGCCTATACCTAAAAATGGAATCATAGAACCACAGAAAAAAATCAAAGAAATTAAAATAAACATAAAGGTTATCTAGGTCACATCCACCTAACTCTACACCTTGAGAAAATGATGTCCTGGGAATTTGAGTGACTTCACATAGTCACAAAGCTACTTGACAGCAGGACACAGCATGACCTCAGGAATTCTACCTGTCAATCCAGGGCTTTGTCTTTCTAAATCAAGAGGATACTCAGTTTAATGATCTACTTTTGTTTTTTATCTTCTTCTCTTGATTGTGAGATTTTCGAAGAAAGAGAGTAAGTCTTCAACTTTGCATCCCCCCTAGAGTTTAGAACAGTGCCTAGGCATCATCGTAATTGCTCAACATCTAGCTTTTCTGAGGCTTTTATTTTGTGCAACTTTTGACCATTTTACAAAAGTCAGTTATTGTCTCCTCATCTGTTGTGTGGATACACAATGAATGTTGATCTAATGACAACTGGTTGAATACCTTATTGCAAAATTGATGCTATATACTGGACACACGTATATTTGACTCTACAAAATATAAAATTTTTTATGTACATATCTACCAAGAACTCACACTGAATGGTAATTATTGGATACTAGGTAGAAGCCACAGGGTATTATATGTTTTCTGGCACTCCCATAGCAGAACTGTTTAAATGATGAACTTTCATGTATAGCAAAATTATCTTAACTAAAATACTAATGAAAGGAAAAAAGAAAAGGAAAAATAGCTGATAGATGGAAAACAAACATGACTGATATGGTTTGGCTGTGTCCCCTCCAAATCTCATCTTAAATTGTAGCTCCCATAATTCCCACATATTGTGGGAGGAACCTGATGGGAGATAATTGAATAAGGGGGGTGGTTCCCCTATACTGTTCTCGTGGTGGTGAATAAGTCTCATGAGATCTGATGGTTTTATAAGAGTTTTCTCCTTTCATTTGGATCTCATTTTCTCTCGTCTGCTGCCATGTAAGACGTGACTTTCACCTTCTGCCATGATTGTGAGGCCTCCCTAGCCACGTGGAACTGTGAGTACATTAAACTTCTTTATAAATTACCAAGCCTCAGGTATGTCTTTATCAGCAGTGTGAAAACAGAATAATACAATAACCATATACATTTTCATTAGCTTCAGCATGAATATTTTCTCTTGTAAACAACTCTAAAACTACATGTGTATTAGCATTTTGTTACTAAGTAAATGCTTCTCTGGATTTCTGTCCTGGTTCCACAGGGTAGACTTGCTTTTATTTTGTTTCTATTGAATAATTCGCAGAAAGTTATTAATTGACTAACACCAAACCAATGACAAGGTTGAAGCCCTTAACTGCATATTGTCCTTGCATTTGCAAATGAAAAACCTGGCACTACCCAGAACATTACAGAGGGGAGATAGAAAGAAGGATAAACTAAGACTCTATTAGCTCTCACATTCTATGTTATTTTTATGGAGTGAAACTTTGGCTTCAGAGGATGAGGGTACAGAGAGGAAGAACACAAAGCACCTTGACTCTTATTCTCTATTTTCTGAGGTAGATTGCTCTTCTAGCCAAGACTGAAATAAAAAATCGCTCTCACATGTAAGTTCAAGCCTCACCGTGGGAATAAAAAGCAAGTATTGATGAACAAAATAAATAAAATACTCTGAACATGCAATATGAGTCTACTATTTCTTTTAAAATCAATATTTTACAATGTAGAAATATGCATTTACATTTCAAAAGAATAGTTCCAATTCTCATTCTCTTCACATATCTGCCACATAGCACCTTTTTACTGTTAGAGATTAAGCCAAGGCACTACCAAAAAAAGTATTTTAGTGGGAAGAATTGCATAATGCCAAATATTTTGTTTTAAATTTGAATGTTTTTTAATTTTAGAATATACATTCCTTAAGAACTGGGTCTACTAAATACGCTGAAGGCATTCAAGTATTTATGGTAATGATAATGATTGCTATATAAAACTGTAATTAACCAGGCACGGTGGCTCACGTCTGTAATCCCAGCACTTTGGGGGGCTGAGATGGGAAGATCATGTGGTCAGGAGTTCAAGACCAGCCTGGCCAACATGGTGAAACCCCATCTCTACTAAAAATACAAAACTTAGCCAGGCGTGGTGGTACACACCTGTAATCCCAGTTACTCTGAAGGCTGAAGCAGGAGAATCGCTTGAACCCAGTAGGCAGAGGTTACAGTGAGCCAAGATCACACTATTGCACTCCAGCCTGGGTAACAAGAGGGAAACTCCATCTCAAAAAAAAAAAAAAAAAAAAATCCTGTAATTAATAGGCCAACACTGGCAAACTGCCTTATCTTAGGCTCTGTTTGTTGATACAAAGAGTCCAGGCATGGTAGCTCACGCCTGTAATCCCAGCACTTTGGAAAGCTGAGGCTTGAGGTTGCTTGAGTTCCAGACCAGCCTGGCCAACATGGTGAAACCCCGTCTCTACTAAAAGTACAAAAATTAGCTGGGCGTGGTGGCAGGTACCTGTAATCCCAGCTACTTGGGAGGCTGGGGCAGGAGAATCTCCTGAACCTGGGAAGTGGAGGTTGCAGTGAGCCAAGATCGCATCACTGCACTCCAACCTGGGCAACTGAGTGAGACTCCATCTCAACAAAACAAAAACAAAGACAAAAATGAGTCAGACCAAGTGACTACCTTCAAAAAACTTCCTATGAACATAGCAGAGACAAAATGGTACACAAAATGCACTTGACACTATGAGGTATTAAGTGCTAAAAGCTAAATAAAAGCTAGAGATGATTAGCTCATTGGAGTTTTAAAATGTTAGAAGAAACAGAAAAACTTTTGTGGAGGAAATGAAACATCATAGGCCTTAAATAAGGGACAAACTGTAAATTCACAGGTTGCAAACTCAAATACCTATTCCAGTCAGCTGAATATTGCTGGGGAGGAAGGTACATGCAATGTTACCAATTTTTTCAAGAGAATCTAGAATTCCAGTTTGACAGGTAACAAATCCTGACTTTTTAAATAGTGTCAATTAACTCAAACAATTAAGTGCTGTATAATAAGGCAATAAAACACTATATAATTATGGTCTGCCTAATTTATATTTTTTGTCATGTCTTCAAATAATAGAACAGGGATGAGATGGCAAGAGAAACTGCATAAGCTACATGGCTGTGATGAGACCAGACATAGTTAATTTAAAAGAACAATCAGGGCTGGGTGTGGTGGTCATGCCTATAATCCCAGTACTTTGGGAGGCCGAGGCAGGCAAATCACTTAAGGCCAGGAGTTCAAAACCAGCCTGAACAACAAGATGAAACCCCATCTGTACTAAAAATATAAAAATTAGCCCAGTGTGGTGGTGCAGACCTGTAATCCCAGCTATTCAGGAGGCTGAGGCATGAGAATTACTTGGGCACAGAAGGCAGAGGTTGCAGTGAGTCAAGATCACACCACTCCACTGCAGCCTGGGTAACAGAGTGAGACTCTGTCTGAAAAAATTAAGCTAAGTTAACATAAAAGAACAATCAGAAGGCTGGTGAAGGAGGTGAGTAGTAGAGGAGACAAACTAGGGTCAGGTTGGAGATTATTTGGGGCATGAATAAAAGCATTTATATTGATTCTGGAGGCAGATTGGAGAACAAATACATACAGAGGTATGATAGGTTTAAAGTGTATCATCTTGAATAAAGTCAAACTTCTCTTTGTGCTGGCATTAATCCTGTTTGCCAAGTGTAATAGCTGAGTGTAACCCCAAGCATTTTAGAAATGTTAGAAGTGGCAGGAACCAAATATCACACATAGACATCAAAGCAATATTGCTCTATTAGATTTTTTTTTAACTTACCTGTAATCATAATATATTGACTTAAAAATCAAGACTGTACTAATATTTCACACTATATTCACTTCTAACATATTACTGTCTGTTTAACATTTGATAATTCCAATTAAAAGGGTTTAAAATTTTTATAGGATTTACCATGGCAGTATCCCAAGGAAACATGGTGCCACCCAGCTTGGCCAAGCAACTAGGCCGTGTTTCAGCTGAGAATTTTTTTTTTAAACTTCATTATATGAACATTTGGTGTTTCCTATAAACTGACAATCCAGTTTGTTAGAGATACATTATGCAAATTAGGAAATTAGCAACAATTTCTGATGCTAGTCATTACTATCTTATTCTCCACTTCAGATTTGCAAAAACGCAATGATGCAGTAAACTATACCAACGAATGTTTTGTTACTGCTATTAATAGACAATATTTTATTGTAATGTTAAATTTACTGCAAAACTTGGGGATTTACAATAACATACATTATCCTACACAATCTAATATAATTCAATTTCCTTTGTCCTATGAGAAAAACAAATAAAAGCAAAATATACTGCAAACATATTTACTTGAGTGCTAACTTTACCTGTTTATTAAATATTCAGTCAAATTCAGTATCACTCCAAATGCTGTGAACTAATTTCATATTCTTCAATGGAAAAATGAAGAATTTTTGGACTTCAGTATACTGGTGAACATTCTAAGCTTTAGCCACGTTCTTCTGCTCAATCTAATTTTAGCATCTCTCCTCTGTTCATTGATTATTCCTATTGCTACTGCATACACTGATGCCAAACTCCCACTTGAGAGTTAGCAAGTGTGTCAGAAGCCATTATTGTAAATGTGCAGTTCAATTATTTTCCTTTGCTATACGTTTGTTTATGCTTTTCTTTGTAGGGCCCTTTGACCATAGATTCCTATACCTAAATTCAACAAACAAGTCCTAAGTGCTTTAGTTTGGAACACCCTCACCATCGTCCCAAGGAGTCTGCACAGACTCCTCCAAACCCACCATACAAAAATTCAAGGGAAACCAGTTGACGCATTGTGGACTGAAGGCAGAAGACACTGACTTCCGCGTTTCAATAAAACTGTTATGAATTGCATTTTAGAAACAGGGCTTTGTTGTTGGTTTGTTTTGCTCTGCTGGATTTGTTCATGCGTTTGTTTGCTCGATTGCTTGTTCAGAGAGCCAAATTACTTCTGGAAAATTCATTGGCAGAAAGCACAGGGCCAATAAAGCTGACCATCTTATATTGAAAAAAGTCACACAAACACTAGGAGAGCATCATCAGGTAATCTGCATTCTCTGATTTAAGCGATCACTCTGCTTTATGCAAAGAATTTACTCAACAGTATACTTTTCTAATATGAAGTTCATAGGGACAAAACAATTCCCATCAAAATTTTGAGATAAAAGGGACAAACTTAAAAAATGAAGTGCTGTTGAAGTACATGTACTGTTCTGGAATTTTCACATTGAACAAACAGAGAATGATAGATGTCAGAGAGGAGAATCCATCAATAACTGCCATCTATTAGGGATTTTGAAATAATCATAAATGCCAGAGTTTAAGAAGATAATTTTCTTTGACTATGTGACTATCTCATAATTTTATATGATAAATGTTATACAAGTATTTCTGACTCAGTCAAATTAATCTTCATCTTTACTGGACAAAAATATTCTGATCAATACATTTTGCACACAACTGTAGTATTATCTATATTAGCACTGCACAAGGTGTAAAATCTGAGACTATATTCCCTATTGAAACACTATCAGCCAAATTCGTTTTGTAGCCCAATGAAAATAGGTGATTTTACAACAAAACCCTCTGTAACATACTTTTAAAATGTCTATCCACCCGAGACCTAAACACCCACCAAAATACCCAAATCCTAATCTTCATGATCTTTGCTTATTTGGAGAAGCAATTTCTTTTTTGTTTTTGCTCTTTGCAGAAATGATCTTATTTAATCCATGCTGCAGGTGTTGTTAACCACATTTTATGTATGAGGAAGCAAGACTCAGAAAGGTTAAAACTTTCCTAATTCCACACAGCCATTAATTATAAACATCATGACTCAAATCAAGTTCTTCCTGATTCTAGAGGTTATGCTCTTTTTCAAAAAAATAATTTCAGCTGGACACGGTGGCCCACGTCTGTAATCCTAGCACTTTGGGAGGCTGAGGCAGGCAGATCACTTGAGTTCAGGAGTTCGAAATCAGCCTAGCCATCATGGTCAAACCCTGTCTCTACTAAAAATACAAAAATTAGCTGGGCATGGTGCCAGGTGCCTGTAATCCCAGCTACTCAGGAGGCTGAGGCAGGAGAATCACTTAAACCCAGGAGGCAGAGGTTGCAGTGACCTGAGATTGTGCCACTGCACTTCACTCTGTGTGACAGAGCAAGACTCCATCTCAAAAATAATAATAATAATAATTTGAACTTTTATTTTAGATTCAAGTGGTACATGTGCAGGTTTGTTATATGGGTATATTGTGTGACGCTGACGTGTGGGGTATGAATATTCCCATCACTGAAGTAGTGAGCACAGTCCCCACAGGTAGTTTTACAGCCCATGCTCCCCTCCTTCCCTTCCCAGTCTAGCAATCCCCAATGTCTACTGTTGCCATCTTTATGTCCATGTATACCCAATGTTTAGCTCCCACTTATAAGTGAGAACATGTGATATTTGGTTTTCTATTCCTGTGTTAATTCACTTAAGATAATGGTCTCCAGCCATATCCATAATGCTGCAAAGGGCATAATTTCATTGTTTCTTATAGCTGCATGGTACTCCCTGATGTATATGTACCACATTTTCTTTATCCAATTCACCACGGATGCACACGTAGGTTGATTCCATGTTTTTGCTATTTTGACTATTGCTGTGATGAACAGGTGAGTGCATAGATGTTTTTGGTAGAATGATTTATTTCCCCTTGGGTATATGTCATAAAATTGCCGGGTCAAATGGTAGTTCTGCCTCAAGTTCTTTAAGAAATCTCCAAACTGCTTTCCACAGTGGTTGAATAAATTTATATTGCCACCAACAGTGTATAAGCATTTCCTTTTCTCTGCAGCCTCAACAGCAACTGGTTTTGTTTTGTTTTTTTGACTTTTTAATAATAGCCATTCTGGTTGGTGTGAAACAGTTTCTCATTGTGGTTTTGATTTGCATTTCTCTGATGTTTAGTGACAATGAACATTTTTTTTCATGTTTGTTGGCAACTTCTTTTGAGAAGTGACCGTTCATGTCCTCTGCCCATTTTTTAATGGAGTAATTTGGTTTTTGCTTATTTTCAAGAATCCAGAAATAAAGCCACATACCTACACCCATCTGATCTTTAACAAACTCAACAGAAATAAGCAATGGGGAAAGGACTTTCCATTCAATAAATGGTGCTGGAATAACTGGCTAGCCATAGGCAGAATAATGTAACTGGACCCCTACCTTTCACCACACACAGAAATTAACTCAGGATGGATTAAAGAGTTGAAGGTAAGACTTCAGGCTATTAAAAATCTAGAAGAAAACATAGGAAATACCCTTCTTGACATGGATCTTGGCAAATAACTTATGGCTAAGTTGTTTTTAATTTCCTTCTCTTCTCAGGGGCTTCTTGATGAAATGATGAGTTAGTCTGGATTCTCCAAGAAGCAGATGCCAAAACAGGATTGCACATGTATGCATTTTGAGCAGGGTAGGAAAGCTAGCAGAGCTACCAGATGCAAGTCTGATGCAGACAGCAAGGGAAGTTTGAGTGGGAGCTTCCTAGAATTCACATTCTAAAGAAGGTTTAATAAAGCCGCTAGGGAGTCCTCAAGCCACAGTCAGTCAATGAGGGGGTCCATGAGTCTCAGGAACAGGTATACCTTAGAATTCCTTCTGTGTTCAGTCATTGTCTGTGAACAGCCCTCGGAGAGCATGGTCAGGGTGCAAACATGGTAATGAATATCAGAGCTGAGCAGCTGGAAACTCTGTCCAACTACCACCTCCATAATTGGAGGACCATTAGGTGTATTCACAGGACTGCAAAAAGGAACAATTCCCAATTGGATCGCTTACAAATGTTGTCACATTGGGAATGTTATTACTCTCTCTGAGTCATTTTGCAAGAATAGAACTGTTATAGAAATAAATGTAATAAAACATGTGACAGTACCTACTGCAGTACCTACTCAAAGATATTAGCTATTTTTTTCCCCTCTAACATCCAGTTGATTGCCTGTATATAGCAGATGGTTAATAAAATTCTTAAACATAATATATTTAAATATGTATACATAAATCTGTGTAAGAAAAACTATACCCACATGCAACATGAATATAACTTTGTTTCAATTCCTCTGTTTAGAATGTAAAGAATATTTCTACTGAATTTCATGTTTTCTCTTCAAACTGAATTCATCCTGGTATATACCAGTCTACATAATTTGTGTTTTTTCTAACAAAAGAAGTACTTGACCAAGTGCCTTCTTCCAGAAGAAATAGATTGACAAGTTTCTGTCTCTCAAAAACAAACAAAAAATAATATTATAAATTTCTATACCCGCTGTGTTTACTCATTCATTTGTGTTATTCATTCAACAAATATGTAAAACACTGTGCTGAAATCCACGTTAGGGAACCAGAAACAGACACTACTCCTACTCCTGCCCTCACCTGGCTTACAGTCTAGTAAGAAGAAATACTTTAGCCAAGGACAACATAAATAAACCTGAAACTGCAGCTGCCACAGTGCTATGAAGGACAAGTGCAGTCTGTAACGAGATCCTATCAAAGGTGGATTAGATGCAGCCAGGGAGACCAGCAATGGATTGCTGGACAAGTGGTGCTGATGAGGAATTTGGAAGGTCATGAGGATAGGAAAGAATGTCCCAAGAAGAAGAAACAAATTACACAAAGTCCAGTGGTGGGAAGAAAGATGTGGGAGAAGGCTCGTGTGAAGAACAAATAGGAAAGGAGCAGGTTGAGAAGCTGCAGGCATTAGGAAGGGCCAGGAACAGAGTGGTTACATAACTGTCCCGAAAGGCTATAGCTGAAAAAAAAACCTAGGTCCCATTCCCGGATTCTCATCACACTTAATGAATTACCACTGTCCATTTTGTCCCTTTTGCTTTTAATCATTGATTTTTTTTAAAAAAAAAAAAAAAGAAGAAAGTAAATAGCAGAAAACAGTCAGAGAAAATACCAGCCAACCAGTTCCAAATCATTTGATAGTATTTAAATAGCATAAGAAATGTGATCAAAACTACCAAAACAGATTAAGCCTCACTTGCTTTAAGCCTCTTGCTGATTCGATCTATCAATCCAATATCTTAATTATTATTGTACCATATGGAAGGTAGTTATTCAATAATATGACAACATAATAAAAAGCTTTAAAATTAAAAAAAAATAGTAAATCTGCTAATCCCATTTCATAGAGCAAAACATTTAAATGTCATTTGAGATGTTATTCTCAGCATTATCTTATTCCTGTGCCTATGGCATGACAATCAGATTCATGCAATTATTGTGGAGAAAGAGTAGTAAAAAGAAGCAATCATCCACTGGCTCAGAGACCACCATCATCACTAAGAGACCGTATAGATCAAGAATCATTAAAGCATAAGAGCACATTCAGAATTTTATGTACAGTATAAACATTAGCTGTTTTTCAGTATCAGGTGCCTACAGATTTGTGGTGTGTGGCTCATTGGCTGATGTGTTAAATCCCCAAAGGTTACATCAAGCAGTACCAAGACTTGTTTAAGAAAAATTGAGACCATGCCCTTCAGTCTCTTAAGAGGGTGACATTACTAAGCAGAATACATAATGTGTCTGCCTTCTTCCAGAAGAAACAGGAAATATTTTCCTATTTTCCTTACTGTTATGTCTTCAGGGAAAGATCTGATAGTTGGTAAAAATGGATCATAGGGTAGCTTCACTAAGCATGTCTAAGAATTCCACTCTGAAAACTTGTTGGAAAAGAAAAAAACAACAAAAAACTAGTTAAACAGAAAGCGGAGCATATATTAGGCTACACAAGGAAACAAAAAGTGCTAGGCAGATCACCAACTCTCCCGGGAAATTAAATGAAGTGGAGATAAAGAACATTTGAAAGAAAGCCTTTGTTTTAATTTTGTTTTCAAAACCTAGGAAAATTAAGTATTGTCAAAGAGTCACCAGATACTTCTAAGAGTCACTGTTTCATTTTAAAATGCATCTACCCACACAATATGTAATCCTTATCTGACCTAATGCTTTCAATAATTCTTTAGAATGACTTTTTCAAGAATATAATGTGGATATATCCTCATACACATTTATATCCATGCAAATCAAATTTTAGAACATGTTACAGTCTTCAACTCACCTGCAGCCATGATTGAAATCTGGGCCTTATTCTAATTTTTTTTTCATTAGAGAAATTCTAAATTCAGCCCTAACAATGTTTAACCTTAACAGGATCGAGAAAAAGTATGGTTGCTGCCAGGTATAAAGAAATACAAAGGAGGTCAAGAGAACAGGAGCAAGGGAACAGAAATAGGAACATGAGAAAAAAGAAAGAAAAGTCCCCAGGCACAGATAAGGAGGAAAGGGTAACTTATAAACAGTTGTTCTATGACTTATGAACTCTGGAGATTCTTATTAGGTTCTCTGCATAAACCCTTGCTTTTTCCAGGAACAGTTCTGTTTGTTTTGTTCTTTTAAAGACCAGACTGAGGTACCTGGGAAGCCCTGAGTCACATAATTCAATAAGCACTATTGCTCTCTGCCTTTCTCTGAAGATGCTCAGGACTGAGAAATGAACTGAGCTGCCTGACTTTCTCACCTCTGCATCGCCTGGCACCTGTCTTTCCCTCCTCTCACTCCTCTTTCCTCGTTGGCCAGCTTGTTTTGATAAGAAATCCTGCCTGCGTTCCATTCATGACCCTGGCCTGGACCTTAGCACAGTAAGGGTTTGGGCAGTGTCTTCGGGCCTATTCTCAGCAATTCCTAACCAGGAGATTGACCAAGCTCTAAATGGTAATGCCAACCCCAGAATTTCTAAATAGATGGATCAGGGTACGGTGAGGGTGTAATAGGGAAGACCTAGGGAGCATCTCTTAAAACTGTTCTTTTGCACAGCAAGAACACTTCTTTTCACTTGAATTATATTTTCTTGAAGTGGACTGGGGCCAGGGATTAACTCCAACTCTGATGCTAGCTCCAGTATCTCTTTCACCAATGCCTGTTGCCTTTTGTTACTGAACTGTCACCTATTTATTACTATTATTCGTGAACTGTCAGATATCAACGCTTGCACTGGAGCCAGGACTTGTTAGAGAAGTGAGAAGTTAGAAGCCTGATAAGATTCTCTCACCATTTATCTGTGAGAGGGCTACTTATATTGCTCCTAGGGAAGCAATGAGGAAGTCTTTTTAAGAAAATACCTAATGTAGATTACGGGGTGATAGATGCAGCAAACCACCATGGAATATGTATACCTATGTAACAAACCTGCATGTTCTGCACATGTACCCCAGAACTTAAAATATAGTAATTAAAAATAAAAATTAAAAAAAAATCAATCCAGCTTTCCTATTTCAGGCCTCATGACCATTCTCAATTCTGACTTTTTGAACTCAGTTTAGAATCACCCCTTTTTATTCCATATCCTACATTCTTGTCTTGATTTAGAAAAATAGGAAACTCCCACCTTAGGAAAGTAATTTTAGATCCTACCAAAAATGCAAGAAAATGGATTCTACTTTAGTAGCCAGATCTAACCCAGAGACAGGGAAAGTTTGTTTATAATTCAGATTTATAAGGATTTATAATGTTCAAAATTTAGAAATATCGTTTGAAAGTATAAACAGTTAAAGCCACTAAGGCGCTAATGTGTTGTAGAATTTACCCACCATAGAAATGATTTGTTTCTATGGTGGGTAAAGAAAATGTAGTTTAAATAAATCTTTGGTAATTCTTTTTTTTCTTTTTTTTTTTTTTTTGTGGAGGGGACTGAGTCTCGTTTTGTCGCCAGGAAAGAGTGCAGTGGCACGATCTCAGCTCACTGCAACCTCTGCCTCCTGGGTTCATGCAATTCTCCTGTCTCAGCCTCCTGAGTAGCTGGGACTACAGGTGCCACCATGCCCCGCTAATTTATTGTATTTTTAGTAGAGATGGGGTTTCAACATGTTAGCCAAGAAGGTCTCAATCTCCTGACCTCATGATCCACCTGTCTCGGCCTCCCAAAGTGCTGGGATTACAGGTGTGAGCCACCGCGCCCGGCCTCTTTCGTAGTCCTTGCCAGGCACTAGGCTTTCAGAAGTCAGGAAAGGAAAATAGAAGTTTGGATACATCAAATGATGAAAGTATCACCACTCACCACTTCCATTGTCCCTTCACTTTTTTCCATGAATAGGCATTTTGGACTTGGTATCAAATCCTATCTTCCACATTTTTCTCTGTATACTTGCTGAAGATTTTTGACCTTTAGAACTTGGATAAATCTGTTAAATGCTTTAGAATACAATAGAGTTCCAAATCCTGCTCACAGCAGCCTCAACCCCTACTATTTGCAGCCTCAACTCCCACTATTGAAACAAGGCATCACACCCGTAAAAACATATAAAACAGAACAGTGCATACAATTTCACAGGCTTCACAGTCATTCAAAACGTCTGTAAATTCCATTTTTCCCCAGCACACTGCCAGTATTCACAACAAATTAAATTCACATTCAGCTGATCTGCTAGGAAGCATAACAAAACAAGACTGGGCATGAACCAAAGTTGTCTTCCTTTTATTACTTTTTCTTACCATTTATTTTCATGTTCTAAATGGAGCTCCCCTCTGTCTGTTGATAGCCATTATGGTCCCACCTGATTCTAGGAGCAACTGTGGTCAAGGTCATCACATCACCGTCTCTTCCCACAATAAACCATATCTTTCATAACTCAGGCTGGTCCTGCAGTCACCTCAGGGAACAGGTCCAACAGCCTACTGGACAGGTAGAGGTGGCTCTTTCATACCTGGACAGTGGCCCTTGCCTGTGCATTTTGGTGGGCCACCTACTGACAAAATTCTTTTGGATGGAGCCCCCTCCCCGAATAGATTCATCCACCTGTCTGTTTTGCAGAGAAACTGCAGAAAGATAAATGTGACTTTGTACAAACCAATAAAGTGACACTTATACTTTCTTAAATAATTTGAGTGGTAAATAACCTATTTTTGAGCAATACTATCTGTCAGGCACTGTGATTAGTGTCTCATAGACTTTGTCATTTCATCATCTCAACAATTCTGTGATAGAGGTAGTTATTCTTACCATTTTACAGAAACACGTTCAAGAAAGCCAAGTCCCCAAAGCCACAGAGGCACAAGTTGCAGGTTCTAGGATCTGAACCCACCACTGTCTGTCTCCAAAGACTTGTGCCCTTACCTGTGAAGCCCCTTCCTAATCATAGTATTAAGACATTGATTTAAAGCATAATACAGCACCAACATTCACTACTATGAACCATGAACTTGCCTGGGCCATTAATGAAAAGACTTTAAAATTCTGTTTATAAAAACCAAGCAAAGATAGTATCACTAGGAATCACAATATTCACCTTAAGACTTCCAAGCCACAGACCTCATACTAGGAATAAAACTATAAATCTCATCATAATGTTAACCCTAACTTTATAAGAAACCAAAGCTTATGGATCATATAAAGCAAATTAAGAATACCTAGTCAATCATTCAGGCATCGATTCTTCTCAATATATCTTACCACACACTATTGTGTATTTAGCACCTTTCAGAGATCTTTGGGATGTACAAGAGTACATATAGCTCCTATTCTGCAAATAACCTAATAGAAGAGATAAGACAAATTCCCATGAAGAGTTAAGTAATGCTAAGAGTCAGCAAAGCCAGCTGAATGGCACAAATAATAGATGGAATGAGCATACAGCAGAGATAGAGCAATTATCTTGAACTCCTGTACTGGGAACACTCAGGGATGGAGAGAGACAGAGGCATAGTGAAAATTATGATGCAGAGGTAGACCTGCACAATGCATGTTTAGAAAAGCATGAGTTTAATGCTGGAGTTGGGAATTCAAGTTGAGTGTCCATGTTGGAGATGAATAGGGATAAACTTAGAAATGTAGCCTGGAGCCAAACAATAAAGTCTTACCTGACACACACTGGGAAATGTAGAGAGTATACATAATCACTGGTGGAAGAGGGAGTGTTCAAGCTATTGCAGCAAAGAACTGATATAAACCAATGTTAAAAGAAGATGGTTCTGAGCCTGGGTGCGGTGGCTCATGCCTATAATCCCAGCACTTTGGGAGGCCGAGGCAGGCAGATCACCTGAGGGTGGGAGTTCAAGATCAGCCTGACCAACATGGAGAAACCCCATCTCTACTAAAAATACAAAAATTAGCCAGGTGAGGTGGTGCATGCCTGTAATCCCAGCAACTTGGGAGGCTGAGGCAGGAGAATCGCGTGAACCCAGGAGGCAGAGGTTGCAGTGAGCCAAGATTGAGCCATTGCACTCTAGCCTGGGCAACAAGAGCAAAACTCTGTCTCAAAAAAAAAAGGAAGATTGTTCCGGTAGCCACATTCAGAATGTATTATAGCCAGGAAGACCAGTATGGAGACAATGGCAGGCAATTGAACATGAAGTGATGAAGTCCAGGGAAGGAAAATGAAGAGAATGAAGTGAAAGTATGGTGGTGATAATGCTCTGTGCTTATCAGGTCCCCTTTCATCCTTATCCACCTGGGCACACATTTCCTAGTTAGCTCTGGACTATGAGCTATAAGCAAAAGAGTGTAGGTACAAGCTCTTTAGGTCTCTTTCTTTTCCCTGTCACAGGAAACTAAAAGCCATGTTAGAGATGAAAGAGCCACAAGATGGTATCAGACTGTAGTCCCCAAGTCACTGGGTAAAGAGAGCTACCCTGGAGAGCTGCTGGACAGGCAGGAGACTTTGCATGAGCAAAAACTAGACTTGTGTATGTTAAGCTATTAATGTTTCAGGGTCTGTTACTCAAACATAGCCTAATATCTTCCTACTAATACAAACATAACTGTGTCAGAATTTAGAGTTGTGCTCAGGGACTTTGATGACCCCAGTCTTGGAAATAAAACTAAAAATAGATAGTAGCTAGAATTTGCCAGTGACTTAAATAATGGCACTAACACATTACATTTAGAAAATACTGGCGGGTGCGGTGGCTCACGCCTGTAATCCCAGCACTTTGGGAGGCGGAGACGGGTGGATCACGAGGTCAAGAGATTGAGACCGTCCTGGCCAACATGGTGAAACCCCATCTCTACTAAAAAATACAAAAATTAGCTGGGCATGGTGGCACACACGTGTAGTCCCAGCTACTTGGGGGGCTGAGACAGGAGCATTGCTTGAACCCGGGAGGCGGAGATTGCAGTGAGCTGAGCTCGGGCCACTGCACTCCAGCGTGGCACCTGGTGACACAGCAAGACTCTGTTTCAAAAAAAAAAAGGAAAGAAAGAAGAAAGTAAATAACTCTAGGCAATGAAAGCAATGACACTCTTTTTTATCTATTTGTATTTCATTAGATTAACTATGGGCTTTTAAAATCATATTATATTAAATCATTGACAAAACATAGAATTTCTTTTGATCATAGCAAATAGCAGCAGTTCGCTATAAGAGCAGTTTTTCTAAAACACGAAATTGGAAGCTAAGTAGAATTACACATAATCCTGAAGTTATAGCCTTACAACTCTTAGGAAAGTTCTTTTAGTCTTCTAACTATATAATAATAGAATTAAAGTGGATAAGAAGGAGAATGCTATAAGACATTCATTTGCGTGTGTCAGCACAGGGCTAGCCATGGAGAATGTTGAATTAAGCAAGCAGAGTTTCATCCTGCCACTCAGTTCACACTCTACGTCAGCTGTCAGACACAATCAGGCAGCATCCTGGGTGACCTACCGGCAGGTTTTTCCAAATCATTCTAATTACCCAATTCCAGTACCCATGGATGTTTCTACTCTTGGAGTCTCTAAAAGGAAGGAAACAGGATGAAAACGACCTAAGAAACAGTTTATATGAACTCAGTTCCAACATTAGTCAAGATAATGCACTGGTGTTCACACACAAAGCCAAATAATCCGAGTTAAATGGTCTTCCAATACAGAAAATGCAGAACAAACAAGCTATTATATACAATCTATAAAGTCTACAAGTAATTGAGTACAATTTATTTAGGCAAAAGTTAACAGAGCTGTGTTCTCTGTCATGAGGTAGATGAATACCTTGTGTGCTGGATGATTCTTATCAAGGTGGACAGCTTCACAAAAATTCAGCCTATAAAGGCCTTGGCTTCAGGGATCAGGTGAGGACTCACACCATACAGCATGCTTCTACTAGAAGCCCAGAGCACCGCATCCGTACCCAGAAATATATTCAAATACATAATAAATTTAGATTTTGGGTGCCTGTCATCTAATGTGCTATTGTCATTCTTGGGTGTGGGCACTTCGGTATGGGCTTTACAATATTCTAGTAAGGGAGCTGTAATGACATTAATCAGCAACTCTCTTTTTCAAAAAAGAAGACACTCACAAAGCCTCTAGCAGGATTAAAAGAGCAATCTGTGATCATACAAAGAAATAAAGCTAAATAACTCACATGAAAACTAAATTCATGGTCTTGGAAACTAAATTCATGATATACTAGGACTGAGCTTTTCTTTAACTAATAAAGCTAATTTTGCAAAAAATAACCAGATAATGTACCATGACAAACTTCAATCTGCAAACTGCATCTTATATCATATCTTTATTTTTGACCAGGACCTAGCCGGAAATAGTTCAGAAAGCCCTGACAAATGACCTTCTCAGAGATGTGGAGGCGTGCCAAATACCCATGCTGATTCTATGCTACATTAGGTCACTGGCATTTTCCAAGAGGACACCTACAGATTCTCTGCATAGGACACGGATATGAAAATGCCCTATACATATCAACATATTTAGCAGCAACATGCCACTTTGGATAGCATTTTAAATCAGCTTCTTAGGGGTCTTTTGTGGGGTATAACGAAGGGGTGGAGACTTCATCACACTAATCCAGATCAGGCAAACCCAAAATGCACCTCATGTGGTCATGGAAACTATTTGTTTTAATTCAAAATTAATTAAGTTTGAGTTACAGCAGAAAGGGAACTGTCCCATAGCTTTAATTGCAGACACTCAATACAACACAAAGACTGGCATCCCATGCTTTGGCCTTGAATTTCTGCCATCAACACCATTAGTCAATTCAGAGACAGAGCTTGAACACTTGACTGCCTACACTCAACCCCATCTGCTATGTGTACCACTGCCAATGCACAGTCCAGTGTGCCAGTGGCACCATGCATTGATGGTTCTTACAGAGCATGCAAGATGCTTACATACTTCCACCAAACAACATGGTATCATTTCTCCTGCTGGAAGAATATTCCACTTAAAAGCAACACTGTGAATCTGCACTTGCTTATTCCTTTCTTATTGCTTCAAAAAGTAGAATATATGCCTCAGCACAAGGGATAGTTTAGGGTTTCAGCAAAGCAGGAATAATAAAATTAGAAGCTACAGAACAAATGAGTCAAATATATATTGAGAGAAATGAAACAGCTCATCAAGGGGAAAAAAGCACAAAAGCATGAAAATATAGGGTTTAAATAATGGTATTCAGACTATTTTAACTTTGGTCTAATTGATTTCAAAACTGTTGTAGGAGATCAAATTATGAATCTAATCAGCAGTTCTTAACATATTAGGAATACCTAGGCGGCTTTTTAAAACCCCAGATGTGTAGGTACCATCTGGTCCCCCAGACCAATTAAATCAGAATCTCTGGAGTGGGACAAGGCCTCAGGAATTTTTCAAGAGCTCCTGGAGATTGCAGTGTACAGCCATGTTTTAGAACTACTGCCTTGAACAAAGGAATGAAGTATCAGTTGGAGAGGCTGTGTTGACTCACTGTACTGCAAGAAATAAATAAATAAATAAATAAATATTCCTAAATATATGTATGAGAAAAGATATCTTACAAAGGTTGAAAAGTTTGCCTAAGGGCACCTAGCTCATAGGTGGTAGAGCAAGTGCTCAGATCCGGGACCTTACGTGGACTGACATTTTCACTAAGATGCACGGAAGCCTCAGGGCAGAGATCATGGAAGGACGGGCTGAATGGGGGATGAAAGCAAGTCTTTGGACTGAGGAGAGCGCTGATAAAAATGTCGCTTCACATCCATCTGCCACAGTGATTCCTACCATTTAGAAAGTTATGCCAAGGTTACCAGAAGTCCCAAATATAATGCAAAGCTTACAGTAATAATTAAGTGTTATTGTTATTACAACTACAAATTATCACAAACCTATTGCACCTAAAATGCTGCCTTCGGTGGCTTACATGCATGACCTCTACTCTGTGTTACATCCTGCAAGGTAGATACCAAAATGCCCATATTATAGTTTCATAAAGGTTAAATAATTTCCCCAAAGTCATTAATTATTAAATGGCACAGCTAGGATATAAAATAGCTGTCTGCTCTTTTTTCATTTTTATACTATGTTGCTCAAAGAGGTTAAATATTTTAACACAACTACTCCTAATTATTAGTTTTGTTAGCAGTTATATCATCAGCTGAGGCCAGAAGATGTGATAGGAGTGAATTGAAGGCAAGCGTGGAGTATGTAAGACATGTAAGATACGGTGGTGTCTTAGTTGTTTGTATTGCTATAAAGGAATAGCAGAGGCTGAGTAATTTATTAAAAAAAAAAAAGTTTGATTATTGACTTAAGTCCCAAAAAAGCCTTGTGAAAATGTTATGCCCTATGTGACATTAAATAAAATTACATTTTATAAACCATTTACTATAGCTTTATAACAACTGCATACCCATATTTTAAGGGACAGGTGAATTTACTACTTCCTAAAGTTTATTAATACTTCCCTTTTATGTAAAATGTAGTCATGATACCTATATTTCTGCATTGTACATTGTGACATGCTTGTCTAGGGATACCTAGAAATGCATAAAATTGGACGGCATTTCTTAGAGTGTTTCACTATAGATCAGTCTCATGGGCCATCTCTTCCTCAGATATAAATGATATCTGATTAAGTGTTATATGGAATAAAATGGACATTTTAAAACTAGTGAAGTTAAAAAAAAATGATTCTGATGGCTTGAAAGTTCAAGACTGGGCAGCTGCCTCTGGTGAGGGCCTCAGGTTGCTTCCACTTGTGGCAGAAGGTGAAGGGAAGCCATATGTGCAGAGATCACAGGGTGAAAGAGGAAGCATAAGAGAGGGGGAGGTGCTAGGCTCTTTTTAACAACCAGCTCTAATGGAAATATAGAGTGAGGAAGGGCATTACTCTATTCATGAGAGATCTGCCTCCATGACCCAAACACTTCCTATTAGGCCCCGCCTCCAACACTGGGGATCAAATTTCAATACAAAGTTTAGCGGGGAAAAAAAATGTCCAAACCATAGCAGCTGGTTTTAAAATATGTCCATCAATTCTCTGATGTAACTCCTTTCAAGAGTAGAGCTTCATTTTCTTCCCTGTGTGTGTGAGCTGTATTTAGTGACTTATTACCAATGAATAGAATATGGAGGAATTGTATGATTTTCAAGCCTAGGTGATAAAAGGCATCACTCACTCTAGGAAAAGTCAGCTGACCTATCAAAAGGATATTTCATAAACCCTATGGAGAGACCCATGTGATAAAGGACAGGCCTCCTGCCAATAACCATGTGAATGAGCCATCTTGGAAGCAGATCTTCCAGCCCCAATCAAGACTTCACTTAAATACGGCCCCAGTCAATGTCTTAACAGCAACTTCCTGAGAGATTCTGACCCAGAGCCAGAGCTAAGCTGTTTCAGAATTCCTATCTCACAGAAAATGTGAGATAATAAATATGTTATTTGAAGTTACTAAGTTTCAGTGAAATCTGTTATATAGCAATAGATAACCAATACGGGGAGTAAGAAACTGAGGGAGGAAGATAATAAAAGATCAAGATTATGTGATTCAATGATGCATTACAGTGGGCAATCCTGAGCACCTAGGGGATACCAGCATGTTACCAGGTAAGTCATAAGACATGAGAAGGGGTTGGGATAAAGTAAAGGCAAGAAGGGTAATTAAGTTATTTACAATAGCTCTTTTGCAAAGGTAAGAAAAGAAATACTGATCTGAGGTTAAATTCATTTTCCCAGGTTATACAGAGCTTGACAGCACTCTATATGATGTACTAAAAGGCACCAAAGCACCTGAAGCAATAATGCATCATCCAAAGTCAAGTAAGTTACTCGCTGGCAAGAGAGAATCAAAAGACATCCCTCATTGTCTGGAAATATAAGTTGGGAAAGTCAAAATCATTTGCAGCAAAGCTTGTTTCTGTAATAATTGTGGATTCAGAAATAGTCCTATTTGGACATATGATATTCAAAGGTCGAAACAGCAGGACTTTTAAAGTCCTTTTGCTATTTTACATAGTTCAATAAGGTGGTTTATGAGAGTATGATGTTATTAATATGGACTGCATTAATGTGAGGCTAAGTTTTACATGTAACATCCCTTTGCCTAATTCTCTTAAGGCAAAATGGCATTTATATCTTAAAGAGCAACTGTATCCAACTGCAAATATAGATCTTTGAGGTTCCGTTATTCACTCTTCCTTATTTTTGGTTTCAGTTAGGGAATGTCCAGATTCAAAACTCAAGTCCTCACTAAATTCCATATACTGTGCTCTAATGAGTCTGTTGGAGAAACACTGGGAAGATAACAGAATATACTACCTTTATTCTTACCAGTAAATCACCTCCCCAGGTAACTGTTCTTATAGTAAAACTACCAGCTGGGTGGCAAGTCTCTACACCAAGATAAGGTTGTGTTTTAGCCTGCTTGTCCATTCAGTACAAATCTTAAAAGTCATAAGGAAGAGGAAGAATAAAATAAACTCCTGCTAAATAAAGGATAATAGAAAGGAAAAAAAGAAAATAATTTGAGAAAATTCTTTGTAACATACCTCTAGCACTGTAGTTAACGCTATAAAAGGCCTTTGTTTCCTTAAGAAAATGATTTTATCACACCAGTTACTGATAATCCAATCTCTGTTTGCCCAACTGGATAACTGGACTTTCTTCACTTGATAATCATTTGTAAAATATCCCCTTTCAAAAATGTACAAAAATGTCTATGTCGGGGCTTCCCAAAAGTTTAAAAAATGGTTCCCTTTGATGTAATATTTTCCTTATTGCCACCATAACCTCATAGCCTTTAAGTCTTTTTGCCATGAACCAAAGGAGAGAAGGGAAAAGGATAAAAATGGGTTTAAAAGTAGGACTGGAGTGGCAAATGAGAGAAAAGTTAGTAACATAAATAGATAGATGATAGATAGATAGATAGATAGATAGATAGATAGATAGATAGATAGATGATAGATAGATACGAGTGCCATAAATTTTGGAGAATGTTCTGGAATCATTTTTCCATAACCCTGTGGTTGCGGTCCTGAGCCCACTTAAAAGCTCAATGGACCTGGTCTCTCATTGTGAGAAACCCATTTGTGACCTCAGGCAGGATGGACTAAAGCAGCTCTGGCTCCATGATCTGTAACTGAGCATGAACTCAGTCTAATGGTCATGTGGTTTTGCATTCAGGTATATTCACTGTGTCTCTAATCCCAATCTCTACCTTCATCACATCCCTGATTCTGGGACCCTTTTGCTGAACTACATGCTTTAGACCCTCAGAAACAAAGTACTCCCTCATTCTGCCTACATGCTTACCTCCAGGGGCTCATAAAGTTCTGTTTTTCATTGTTATCTGCTCATAGATTTTCCATCAATATGTTATGAATTCTACCTCCAGGATCATCCAATTCACATTTTTTCTGCCAAACATCCTCAATCAATCAGTAGCCTTAACAAGTGCCAGCTGACAGGAGCTAGATTTTCCAAACAGCTAGAATTCTGCCTAGTGTCTAATCCCATTCCATACCTGCATCTCATATCCTGAATTCCAGTTCTTACCCTATTTCGGATTGGCCTATTTCATTGTTATTATCTCAGAACATATCCTGAGATGTACCATCTTCCTTATTCAGTGTGAAGCAACAGAATTAAATGTAAGGCTTACATTTCTCAGAATATAAATTGCGAAAAGCTTTTTTTCTTCAGTCCATCAAACTCCAAATCAATCCTGAGGGCAATTTGTTTGTCTTTAAAAAAAAAAAATTGTACTGTTTTAAAAGAGGTGTTTTGATTGATTGATTGATTTACCAGTCTCAAATTAATGCTGAGTTGTAAATAGCAATGCCATTTCTAAGAACTGTGCTGTATCTTCAAACATAAGGTGATGGATGTCTGTGGAGTTTCATCACACCAGGAGAGCTGTCACATAACTGGCTTCATTCTATATGCTCTACTGATTTGCTAGTTAACAGTTATACAATATATATTTGCTCACTTTCCATGCAAACAGATAAATATTAACAATTAGGAGCTCATTATTATTTGGGAAAAATCCTTAGCAACTCAGCAATATATACTTTAAAACAAACTGGTATCCAACAAAAAAAAATGGTGCTGTCACTCTTTCTGAGTAGTAATGCCCTCTTTCTCTGAGTACGTGAATCAGTTTCAAAATATCACTAGCCTACTAACTCCTTATGCTAAAAGAAAAAGTCTAGCATTAGAGAAGAAAAGCTATGAAAATGCAGTATGATTACTTTTGCTAAACCCTATGTAATTATTTTCTTACCTGCAAAGTAAGAGTGAATGTCAATTGCAGGAAAAAATTAATATGTCCAAAACTTTCTCCAACCTTAACAATTCATCAGGGCTAATGTCCCCAAGAACTAGAGACCAATAGCCCAAACAGATAGGAGTGAGTAAAGTTATTACCATCATACTTGTCAGATTGAATCTTTTGTCTATAGCTTCTGCCATTCCCAAACTCTCATAACTTCAATTCCCTGAGTCCCTACCTATGGGTTTAATCTGATTTACTTTTAGAACCAACCTTAACCAACATTTCCTGGACCTTCTTCCTCCGTTTCTGTGCTGTCATGCACAGAAACAGAGGAAGAAGGTCCAGGAAATGCAAAGTCTCTGAGGTAGGGGAATGCTCTATGTATTTGAGGACAAAAAGGAGGCTATTCTCCCTGGAGGCTGCAGTTCAAGGTAATCTGAGACGTGTGGTAGGCAGAATAATGGCCCTCCAGAGATGCTCAGGTCTGCTGGAACCTGTAAATTTATGCCAAAAGGACTGTGCAGATGTCACTAAGGGTACAGACACAGAGAAAGTTATCCTGGGTTATACAGATGGGCCCATTTTAATCATGGTAGTTCTTACAAGTGGAGAGTCTTCCCAGGCTGTGGTCAGCGAAAGATGTGACTATAGAAGAACGGTCAGAGAGAAAACAGCCTGAAATGTATACGATGCCTTGTTGCTGGTTCTGAGATGTAGTGGCCCATGTGAAAGGACTAGATAAAGGCCTCAAGAAGCCGAGAATGACCTGGATGTCAGCCAGCAAGGAAATAAAGACATCAGTCCTACAACCACTTGGAACTGAATTCTGCCAACACTTGAAGAGTAAGGAAACAGATTCTCCCCTGGAACCTCCAGAAAGGAAGCCAGCCCTCCTGACACCTCGATTCTAGCCTAGTGATATCCATGCTGAACTTCTGACATTCTGAAGAACTTCAAGAAAATAAATTTGTATTGTTTTAAGCCACTAGGTTGTGGTAATTTGTTATAGCAACAAGAGATACCTAGATGACTAAGCTATACTGTACTACAGCATGCAGGTCTTTCCGGCCACGGTGGTTTTTTGGTATTTTTTTTTATTTTTAAAGCAATGGGAAATAAATAACAAATTTTAAGGAGGAAAATGACTTTCCTAAAAGATCACTGTGAAAAATATGCTTCACAAACCTCATAGAAAAATGCAAAATAAAGGAACGCTCATTCACTGCTGATGGGGATACAAAATGGTAGAGCCACTTTGGAGAAGAGCTTGACACTTTTTAACAAAATTATACATACTCTCACCATACAATCCAGCTACCAGGACCCTTGGTATTTGCCCCAAAGGAGTTGAAAATTTATGTCTGCACTAAAACCTACACATGGATGTGTACAGCAACTTCATACTTGCCAAAATCTGGAAGCAACCAAGATGTCCTTCGCTTAGAAAACAAACTGGGTTATATCCAGACAATGGAATATTATTCAGTGCTAAAAGAAATGAGCTATCCAGCCTTGAAAAAACATGGAAGAAACTTAAATGCATATTACTAAGTGAAAAAAGGCAACCTGGAAAGGCGTCATAGTGTATGATTCTAACTATATAACATTCTTAGAAATACAAAACTCTGACGGTAGTAAAACTATAAATACATCCAGTGGACACTAGGGCTTAGGTAGGAGACAGGGATGAATAGGTGGATTATAGAAGATTCTTAGAGCAGTAACACTACTTGATATGATACTGTAATGATAGATACATGTCAATATAAATTTGTCCAAATCCACAGAGTGTTCAACAGCAAGAGTCACTCATAATGTAAACTGTGGACTCTGGGTGATATGTCAATATAGATTCAGCAACTGTAACAAGTGTACCACTCTGGTAGAGATGTCAGCAATGGAGGAAGCTGTGCACGTGTGCATGCAGTGTGTATGTGGTAAATCTCTGTATCTTCCACACCATTTTGCTGTGAACTTAAAATTAATCTAAAAAATAATGTTTGTTTAAAAAAATGAAAAAAAGATGACCATGGTTCCTAAGTGGATTGCATATGTAGAGTAGCTGGTACTGACAAGAATAAGAAATAGCAATATTAGAGATGAATTTTAGAGTCAGAAGTATAAGATTTTATAATACATAAGATATAAAATAAATGAATGAGAAGAAGAAATTAAGAATGGCTTTTAAGTTTTTGCCTTGAGAAGAAGCAAAGCTGGGAGAAATGAGGAAGATTGGGAGAACCACCGCTTTTTCTTTTTTTGAGACAGAGTCTTGCTCTGTCGCCCAGGCTGGAGTAGCATGATCTCAGCTCACTGCAGCCTCTGCCTCCTGGGTTCCAGCGATTCTCTGCCTCAGCCTCCTGGGTAGTCAGGATAACAGGCGCACACCACCATGCCTGGCTAATTTTTATATTTTTAGTAGAGACCGGGTTTCACCATGTTGGCCAGCCTGGTCTCAAACTCCTACCTCAGGTGTTCCACCCACCTCGGCCTCCCAAAGTGCCGGATTACAGGAATGAGCCACCGCACCTGCCAGAATCACGGATTTAAGTGATAATTTGGAAACCAAAATTTCCATTTTCGACATGTAAGATTTGAAACAACTTTGAGACATCTAAGTAAAGATGCAGAATAGATAGATAAATGAATAAATCTGGAGCTCAGGATTGAGGGCTAGGCAGTTAATATAAACATGATAATCATCAACCTACAGGTAGTTTCAGGTTCATGGAACTGAATAATATTACCTAAGTAGAGAAGTGTACAAGAGAACGTAGAAAAAGAGGAGAGGCTCTAAGGCATTCAAAGATTTAAGAACCATTAAAAAAAAAAAGTAGCAAAGGAAGAGAACACAAAAACATTTAAGTACATGACGGTTAGGAGGGCAAGAAAGGAGAGTGGTTCAACAGAAAAGGAAGGCAATTGTATTGATGCTGGTGAGAGATGGGGTGAGATTAAAGGCAAAGCAGTGGACACTAGATTTGGTAGCATGGAGATCTTCAACAAGAACAATTTCTAGGGTTCTGTGACATGGTAAAAGCCCCATAAAACTGCATACCTCAACCATACCTCGGCTTTCTGTTGAAACTGCTCTCTGTAACCCTGATGGGACAGACAAGCAGTCCAAATCCACGCCATCTTGGCCCCTGTGACTTGTAATAAGTAACTAAGGTCTGTAATTTCCACCCTACCCAGGCAATGTGTAAACTAACGCTTATCTTGACTTCTGTGAACCACTTAAGTAACAATCAGAATATCCAAAGCCCACTGGCCCTCAGAATGTCCAAAGCCCCTCACCCCCACCCCAGCCCAGGAGGTAGTTTATGGGCATAAAAGGTCTTGACACCCTCCTTTCGGGGTCACGGGTTGGAGTGATGTGAGTCCTCCGTGGCCGCCGGCAATAAGCACCCTGCAATTTGGCATACTTTTGTCTTGGTGTTGACTTTCTATGCTCGCTCTGGTACAACAGTGCAATGGGGGTAAAAACAGATTGAAGTAGTTTGAAGAGTGAATGGTGTATGAGGGATTAGGGGTGATGGATACCGACGAAACATCAAAAAGGTTATTACAGGAAGAACAGAGATGAGCAGTTGTGGTTTAAGGAAGGTCCAAGGGAAGGCTCTAGGTTATTCTCTTTTTAAGAAGAAAGATTTTGAAAAATCTTGGTGTACAGGTAGGGAAAGAGACAATAATGACACAGGGAAAATGCCATTATTGAAGGACTGAAGTAACATCCTTTGGAAGAGTCAAGGTGTGAAATTCAGAGCACAGAGAGAAGGAGCAGGGGAAGGATAAGAGCCATTTGTGTGCCCACCCACCTCAATTCTAGAAGAGGCCTCTGGCCAGTCCCCAGGCTCTTCTCTAACCTAAGGTATATAGTTCCCATTATAACCCCAACCCTTCCCCTCCCATCTTTTCCTCAGGGACTTGTAAGTGTAAGCATTACCATATCTTCAATCCAAATCCTAGGGTCAGATAAGAATAATTCTGATAAGCTGCTTACCCCACTGTAATCAGTAGTTCTGTTTGAGCTTTTATTTCATCCATTGTGCATCAAAAATGTTAACATGGAAACCATTATGTAGAAACAAATATATTTTACTTTATTTTTACATATTAAGGTGAAACATACATCTTGGAAGACATTGAAAGGATGAAGAGAAATTGAAAGAAATGCTAGGTTAGGCATTTCTGTAGAAGTCAGTCTAAGTCAATTGAAGTTCACAGTGAGGGTCTGATAGCTCTCATAAGCAACTCTCACTATGGAAGGCCTGGTTCGAAAGAAGTCAAACTTTTACACAAATTTCTAAAACAGAATTTTGACGGGTATTTTGATAATATCATTCATCACTTTAATCACATTCTGAAAAACATCAAACTTTGTCTTCACCGTAAGGATAATCAGTTAATATGTTTTATCCTAAAAAAAAATCTAGCCATCTCCCTTGTAGATGTCATAAACTGCTTCTGTACCTTTTCCATAATTTCATTTTATTTTCTTGTGTGTAGATTTCAGATTTCAGAGAAAGTTTCCACTTTCCAAAACAGTGAAAGCAAGAGACAGAAAGAAAGATAAGGTGGGAAGGAAAGAATGAGAGATAATTTTTTAAACTACAGAATGCTACACAAATGTAGACTGTGACTGTATGTATAGGAAGCTCAGGCTAAGTCACCACGTAAATAAGTTACTGTTCCTATACAGCGTCTAGGCTAGAAACCTCCTAATGCCTGTTTTCTGAAATTTCACAAATCAAGGAATCACAAGGCACCATAAGTTCAGATAAGAGAAAAAACACTAGACTGGATATCTAGAAGCCTGCATTTTAGTCCCTATTGTGCCATTGCCAAACGTGTAACCTTGTGCAAATCACTTTACCTCTCTTATTTTACTCATCTATGGTTTTGCATATTGTATAATAATCAATAAATTCAAAAACAGAAATGTTAGAATTATTAAAATTTTAGGACACTTTTTCTGAAAATAGAAATAACCATAATTCCTTCACATCTTTTATTTAAAAGCTGAGAACCCCTGTGTAAGAAAGAAGGAAAGCCTTAAGTACACTAGCAACTAAAATGGCGACTCAAATAAGATGAAATTGCTTCCAAAACACTGATATTTTAATTAGGGACAATGTCAAAATGCAATGTGTTCTTTTAGTTTCATTATTTTGAATCTGTTTCTTGTTTCCCAATAAACTGAAGAAATAAACAGTGATTTTTAAAATTAATTATATAGTGCAATTTCCCTCCAGGAAAACCAATATAGCTTAATTTTCATTAACTATATTGTAAATTGCATTACTCTTTTGGAAAACATTCAAGGATGCTTTTATTTATAAACCAATAGATGAGAACTGTAATGCATTTATAGTAAGTCTGGACACTTTTAAAGGAGGCTTCTAATTTGAAATAACCAAGAAGTAGAATTCAACAATGATATTTTTCCTTCTAAACTTTTTAAAGTGAGAAGATCCAATATATTCTTGAAGTAAGAAATAGTGGCATCCAGGGTTAAACTGCAGCATTCATGATGCTAATTAGCTAAGTATGACTGTATGTATAATGAAGATATTAAGCTTTCTCTAAGAACACTTCAACTTGCAATTCAAATAACTAACGTTATGGGATAATTGTGAAATATGATTAACTGATTTAAACACTACTGAAACATAGCACAATTCCCTTTCAAGAGGAAGAACACATATTCTATAGACAAATGCCAAAATCAGAATTAGCACATAAGAAAGAAGGTGACTAAGAGTACACTGGTAACCATTTTGAATAAATCACTTTAAAACTAGTCACAGTGTGAATGAGTATAATTATATGGCTCTCAACTCTGCTCATGTTTTTCTCTTTCAATTGCAAATCCCCTCAACTGTCATGTTTAGTTATCTCTTTGAGATGTTACTATACATGGTAACAGATGAATCTGCTCTTCTGTGAGTTTTAGAAATGATCTTAGCTCAGGAAGCAAAGGCATTAAGCTTACATTAAAAAAGGCTTGACCCTTGAGCCCTTGCATGCAGTTCTCTACTGCAGAAAAGCATTACAAAGCTCTCTATAGGGAGATTTGAAAAAGACATCAAAAATATTTTGAAACGCAGAAAGCAACCAAGATGTCCTATACCTTTTCATTTGTTTGCACTGATTAAACGCTTACATAAAAGAATAAATAAACTAACAAATGATCCCCAGAGAGAAGCTTTATTAACAGGAATAGTTTTGTCCCTCTGAGTTCTTCTAGAAGGATCTAAATAATTATGTGTAACCTCTCTAACAACCAGAGAATTGCCAATAAAAGAAATTCAATAAACTCAGTCTAAAGCGTAGATTAAGGTACAAACTTTCTAGGGGAGGTAGGTCAAGAGACTATTGTAAATAATGAAATTTCAAAACAAAAAAAACAAAAACCATTTAATTACTGTGACTTGCACTTACTAGCTACTTACAAGTGTTTGTTGATGACAAAGAATAAGAAAAGTAAGACTTCTGAGATAAGATTAGAGAATTGTTTACTCTGTCCAGCAAACCAATGGGGAAAAAAATGAGGGAAACCTAATGTACTCAAATTCAATGCAAGATGAATCCTTTCAGTACTGAATGAAATACTCAAATTATTCTGCTGTAAGACTACACAGTAAGTCCTTTGGACTTGTCATGGATATTACCTGAAAGAGCACAGACAATTAACACTGAGTACAAGGAAGTCCTCCTGCCAGAGGTCAGCAGAAAACGTTTACAAGTTCTTTGTATTAGGAGCACTATTTTTTTCATCCTTAAATTCTTTGTCTCTAATGCTGTAACAAAAGCAATAGGTGTTCAATATATGTATTTTAAAATTCTTCTGTATCAACTGGTATAATCTACAAATTTATTTTTGCAGAATAAATTATAACAGAAAGGAACAAAAGTTATTGTGTGTTACCTTAAATTCTGTGTATAACAAAATATATAGAAATAAAACAAAAATATTAATTAGGTGTCTACCCATGAACTTATCAGATGGTGTCACATGTTCTCAAAAGAACTTGAGAAGTAATTTATACAAGTTAATTTTTAGAAACAAGAAAGCTGAGTTGCAGAGATGGTTCATAATTTGAGCACAGTTTTTCGGGTAAAGGAGTTTGAACAGAACTCATGACAGGGAACATATTCTATCCACTTTATCCTTCTAAAGTCTATCCAGAACTCTGATTTTCTGTGTCTTTAAGTTGCTTGTTCTTATGTCTTCTTATATAAGCCTTTATTTTACAAGCTTCCCTCTGTTCTTACTTTCTCTTAAATATGTCAAAACATTACAAAATTTCTGACTCAAGCTTGTTTCTTCATTGAGTAGATTTAAAAAGTTATCTAAAACACAAAAGAAAGAACTTAAAGATATAAAATAAGGGCAACTTAATATAGTATAAACAAAATACTTTTGTAAGCAGATGTTAAACTAATAATAAACCATTTTAGCATAGAAGCCTATTTATATAGTTACTGAAAAATTAATTATTTCTCCCCATATTTGCATGAATTCATATTTTAATTCAGATATTTGCAATTATTTTTCTGACAATATTTATCACTTTGATTACATTTTAGCTTTTTTTTTTTTAAAGCACAACAAGCTCAACAAAGAAATACATAGGACTAAGCAGTCTGAGCTTTATTTATACATAATTGAAACCAATTAGCTGTGGCACCAAATCAAAAAATCTTATTTCCCTTGAAGCAAGTCTTTGTAAATACTAATACTGTATTTTATGTATATGTAGTAGCCTTTTCATTTGCAAGAAGGTTAGAAAATAATCAGAGCATTTTCAATATTGAAAAACGAAGAAATTCACAATAAAACTGGAAGTAATACGATGAGCAGCTATATTTATATATAATCGTGCCACTGGTGACAGCCATAGAGGGAAAAGTGAAACAAACAAAAAAAAAGAAAGTGACCTCTTTGGAAATGTATACCCTGAAGAAGATGCATCCTCAATTCCATCTTTCACTTCTTTAGAGCGTAGAAGGGTATAGAATTAAATATAATCCCTTTGGAGTGACCTCCGGTTACTTTGGGTCTCAAAGGCCCAAAAGCTGTGCCCCAATTCTCACACTTTATTGTGTGAGACAGGAGGCATAAATTGCAGCCCTTATTTGTTACAAATCAGCTGTGTCACTGTATCTTGCTAGACTGCAGGTACCTCATCTGTCAAGCATTGGGTATCCATGGATCTTCAACCACTGCATTAAAGAATACTCAAAATTTTATGAAGTAGATCAAAAATGGATTATCAGTAAGATCAAGAAAGATTTGTCCACTCCATGGGGAAAATGTTAATATTAGAAATTTCTTCATATAAAATGTTCTTTCACATATTTTCTTTACCTTCTTATCTTTCAGCTTCTTTCTTTCTTTTATATTCCAGGAGAGAGATGCAGTATGCTATTACAACTAGCAGCATCCACCCTGGAGTCAGACTGCCTGGATGTGAATCCCTATCATTCACTACCTATAATTGACACAGTCCATTTCTTTGTGCCTCAGTTTCCTCATTTATAAAATGAAGATTTACATGTGCTTCTTTATAAAGAAGTCAGGAGGATGAATGGAAGTGATACAAACAAAGCACTAGAACAGTGCAGGCCTACGCATTACATAAACAATAGTGGCCATAAACGATGTATACAATAGGAACAAACTTAATATTTATTCTAAAATTCAAAGGTAAATACTGCATGGTGCTCCACAAAGAGCGCCATGACATTCTCGTGCCTCAAAACTGAATATATCCTTCCTTCTAGCCCTAAATGGCTATAACTCCTAAAAAAAAAATTCATATTTTCTTTCAGATTTCTAGATTACATAACAAGTTTAGGGGGTGTGGTTAGCCAGATGATGAGTAATTGGGCCACAGTTTTGTTTGCTTTTGTTTGTTTACACTGATAATGATATTTTATTAAAGGCTGAAAATTTCATGGTATATCCGACAGACTGTGTTCTGATATTTAAGAACCTGACTGACAGTAACATGGACTACAGGTCACTTCTCAAATAATGCTGGTAAATAACTGAATGAAGAGTGGTTTTTTTTGTTTATAACTTTGGCTTCTTTTTTTTTTTTTGAGGAGTGTCACTCTGTCACCATGCTGGAGTACAGTGACGCGATACTGGCTCACTGCAACCTCCGCCTCCCAAGTTCAAACGATTCTTCTGCTTCAGCTTCCCAAGTAGCTGGGATTACAGGCATGTGCCACAACACCCAGCTAATTTCTGTATTTTAGTAGAGACGGGATTTTTGGCCAGGATCTCTTGACCTCGTGATCCGCTCACCTTGGCCTCCCAAAGTGCTGGGATTACAGGCATGAGTCACCACGCCCGGCCCTGAAGAGTGGTTTTTATAAAATCTAACTCCTGCCTCAAAGGTTCCCTTTTTTCCCCTTTCTGGGCCAATGAATATCTTCCAGGCCACACCCATAGTACAAGAACTTCACCAGTTAGGGCCTACCTCGTCTATTTCTCTAGCTTCCTCTTGCTAGGGTCCATGCTCTCATTTCCTTATCCATGGGACTTCTTGTAACCCTTTCCCTTTGCCTGGACCTTCCTGTCTCCACCTTTAACCTGGTTAACTCCTGACCATTCTTTAGGAGTCAGCTCAAGGCCTCTCAGTCTGAATTTTGTGCCCCTTGCTGGGTTTCTGCAGCAGCACCCTATGCTCAACCCTCCTTTAGCCCTTACCATTGAGGAGCAATTCTTGGCTTCAGTGTGCTCTCTGCTAGTAGATCTGAAGCTCCATTATGACGGAAGCTGTGGTGTATTAATCTTAGTATCCAAGAAGGTCACCCTACTTTTATTGAATTCTCAGCACAAGTTTGTTGAATGAATGAATGAGATTTCCCACCCTGGATCCTGGATAGGTCTCATGCTTAAAATGTCTGCTTTGTGTGAAAAAAATGAGAAATATTACTAAATATTGTTAGAATGTATTATTTCTAAGAAAATAAACAAAGTGTTTAAGCATATACAGTATGCTACCTTTTATCAAAGAAAGGGGATAGAAATATATAAAGAGAGGTGTGTGTGTGTGTGTGTGTGTATGTATACATATATTTTAAGCCAAAAATTAATAAAACTGGTGATATCCATAGAAAAAGGGACAAGATAAAGCAGACAAGAGAAGCTACACTTCTCCAAATATGCTTTACTTTGAAGTTTTGACTTTGGAAACATGAAAATATTTCAAATAATTATTAAATAAATTTAATTCAAACTATAACAGTAATTCATAAAAATTAAACGGAAATTTAAAAAGGGAATATAACTGTATATGGATTGGTAGCTTAACCAATAACAAATTATTTTAAATGGTAAAAACCAATAACTTGATTGTATACTCCTGGTGGGTATTTTCTAAGGACAATAAGAAATGCAAAGAAATCTTAAATCATTTTTATTAATCAATTTTTTAATAATATATTAGAATGTTATTAAATTATTGCATATAGAGAAACACATAAAACTAAGACTTTTAGTTTAAGAGAAAAGATATAAACATATGAAATAAAATTGGAAACAAAAACCTATAAACTCAAATTGGAAGTATAAAAATATCAACATGAACATGCAAAATATTTCTCTTTCAAAACTTCTCTTCAGAAAAGACCTAGAAACAGTGACTACTCAATGAGTAATGAATGTTTCCAGTACCTGGATTGTGAACACAAAAGGAACCAAGGTGCCTTACTGATATGGTTATGTCCTGGTCAGGACAGAAAATATAAGAGAAGAGGCTAGTTTGTCCTACCAGAAAGTGAAAATGTACCAATGACTAGTGGTATCATATCAAAAGGACTCAGGAGCAAAATTGAGGGGATTCCTATCAGCAAATGAGATAAACTGAACATCATAAGGAAAAATAACTGCAATGGATTGAAAAATATCATAAAATCTATGCAGTCATAATAATTAAAAACAACTCAGTGGTCATCTCTAGAGAATTTTAGAGACCCAATCACATAATTAAAGAGAGAGTAGCTTGCATTATTTCTGCCTTCTCTGTATAAAATGTGACTCAATATAAATACACACGATATAGTAAGATTGTTCTTTATCGAATCATGGATTTCAGAAAAAAAATCCTAAAGTTCATATGGAACCACAAATTATCTGAATAGCCAAAGCAATTTTGCAAGGGAAGAACAAAGATTGAAGCATCATATTCCTTGACTTCAAATTATACTACAAAGCAATAGTAGTCAAAATAGTATGGTGCTGGCAACAAACTACCAAATGAAAAACAGATAGACCAATGGAACAGAATAGAGAGTCCAGAAATAATAGCACACACAACAAGAGTGTTAAAAAGTACACAGTGAGGAAAGATAGCATCTTCAACAAATAATGTTGAGAAAACTGGATATCCACGTACGAAGAACAAAACTGGATCTTTACCTCACACTAGACACAAAAACCAACTCGAAACAGATTGCAGATTTAAATATAAAATCTGGCAGTGTGAAACTCCTAGAAGAAAATGTGAGGGAAAGCTTCATGGCATTGGGCTTGGCAATGATCTCTAGGTATCATATCCTGGATACCAGAAGCTCAAGCAACAAAAGCAAAATTAGATGACTGGGACTACATCATGCTAAAAAGCTTCTGCATTGCCAAGAAAACTGTCAACAGAATGAAAAGGTAATCTACAGAATGGGAGAAAATATTTACAAATTATATATCTGAAAAGAGATTAATATCCAAAATATATGAGGAACCCCTACAATTCAACAGCAAAAAATTAAATTCTCCAATTAAAAATGGGCAAAGGACTTCAATCGACATTTCTTCAACGAAGACATAAACATGGCAAACAGGTTATATCAAACAGTAACTTCACTAACCATGAAGGAAATGCAAATCAAAATTATGAGGTATCACCACACACCTGCTAGGATGGCCGTTATAGAAAAATATAACAACAACTCAAATGCTGCCAAAGATATGGAGAAACTGGAACCTTTGAACACCGTTAATGAGAATGTAAAATGGCACAGCTTTTGTGGAAAACAGTATGAAGTTTCTTCAAAAAATAAAAACAGAATTACCATATGATCTACCAATCCCACTTCTGGGAATATATCCACAAGAATTGAAATCAAGATCTTGAAGAGATATCTGCCCTCCTTGCAGAAACAGTGACTACTCAAAAAGTAATGAACATTTCCAGTACCTGGATTGTGGACACAAAAGGAACCAAGGTGTTACTGATATGGTTATATCCTTGTCAGGACAGAAAATATAAGAGAAGAGGCTAGTCTGTCCTACCAGAAAGTGAAAATGTACCAATAACTAGTGGTATCATATCAAAAGGACTCCTTTTCACAATAAACAAGAGATGACAACCACCTAAATGCCCATTGATCATGACAGGATAAAGAAAACATGGTATATACACATAATGGAGTAGTATTTGGCCTAAAAACAGAAGGAAATTCTGCTATATGCGTTATGAAGTGAAACAAGCCAGTCATGGAAAGACAAATACTACATAATTTCATTTATACAAGGTATCTAAAATAATCAAACTCATAGAAACAGAGAGTAAATGGTGGTTGCCAGGCAGTGGGTGAGGAGAAAAGAGAAAATTGCTTTTTAATGGCTATGAAGATTCATTTATAGAAGATAAATAAATTCTACAGATCTGTGTACTACATTGTGCCTATAGCTAATAATATTGCTTTGTGCATTTAAATTTTGTTAAGAAGCAGATCTCATATTCAGTGTTCTTACCATAATAAAAATATTTTAGTAAAAACTTAAGAATTACAGCTAGCAAATCAAAAAGGAATAATAGAATATTATTATTTTGTAATTTCTGTTGAAGAAATACATTTATGTAATAATCATCAGTGACTACTAAACCATTAGGTGAATAATTGACAGGGAACTTGATAACGAGTGAATCAGTCCCACCACACCTAAATCTATGGATCAATCTTAACACCATAATAAAGAGATAATAGGTATTACAGGCTTCCTGATAGAATGCAGTGGAAGGGACTCAGCATCTTGAATGAAGTATTCTTGACAAAACATCACACCTGGATCTGATAAAACCTCTATGTCTAGAAATAGCTTACAGGGAGTGAAGCATTAGAGGAAAATTTTAAGCCATATCATAGAGAGGTACTCAACAAAATCCAGAAGTGGGAAATTTTACAGGATAAATAACCCAGTTTCTTTAAGAAACAAAGTACAAATGAACAATAGAGAGAAGAGAGAGTCTATCTTCAAAAGGATCTTTGAAGGTCTACTTTAGAGGGTCTTTTTGTAGTCTGCACCAGCCTTTTAAGTTTAAAAGAATTGTAGACTAATATTAATCTACAATTAATTCCCAGATACAATATGAGGAACTACTTTTGACTTTATTTCAAAAATTGACAGTGGGCCGGGCATGGTGGCTCACGCCTGTAATCCCAGAACTATGGGAGGCCAAAGAGGGTGGATCACGAGATCAGGAGATCGAGACCATCCTGGCTAACACGGTGAAATCCTGTCTCTATTAAAAATACAAAAAATTAGCTGGGCGTGGTGGCATGTGCCTGTAGTCCTAGCTACTCAGGTGGCTGAGAAAGGAGAATCACTTGAACCTAGGAGGCAGAAGTTGCAGTGAGCCGAGATTGGCTATTGCACTCAAGACTGGGTGACAAAGCAAGACTCCATCTCAAAAAAAAATTGACTGTGTGTGTGTGTGTGTGTGTGTGTGCTCGCACGTGCGTGCACACGTTGACTGATATTTGATTCCAAGTCATCAAATTTTTGCTAACTTTTTAAAGTGGAATGATAGCATTATAGCACTTTTTTGAGTTTGTATCTCTTAGAGTTACATTGAGATGAATTATATGATGTCTGAGATTTGCCTCAAGGTGATCCATGAGGGTGGGGTATAACTGGGAGTATAAATAAATAAACTTTGGCTTTGTGCTTGTAACTGCTGACACTGAGCCTGAGCGATGCATACAGGGAAATCCATTAATTATTCTCTCAACCTTTATATATGTTTGGAAACTTACATAACAGAATGTTAAACAATAAAAAATATTAAAATATGAAATTAGACACAAAAAATCCTACTGAGGTTTTGATCAGGTTGCATTGAATTTATACACAGACTAATTTCAGCTATTGATTCTTTCAATTCAAAAATGTATTTATCTCTGTTCATTCTGTCACTCAATAACATTTTTCTTGTCATAAGCATTGCCACTTTTGTTTCTATTTTCTAGGTAGACACTGTGCACATTTCTTAAACTTACTCAGAGGTAATTTATAATTTGTATAATTTTTTCAATTTCACTAATTGGCAAGTCTTTTGTGTTTCAGTAACAATAAACAGTTTGAAAACAAATATGATGCAATTGCTTTCGTATACTTACTTCGTAATTTTCCTAGTTACTATACTGTTTTTCTAGTGCTAATAACTTTTCACTTGACTCTCTTAGCTATTTCAGGTAGACAACCCACAATCTACAAATAAATAATTCTTTTTCTCCTCTCTTTAAAAAATATGCACTGATAACTGTATTGAAAGGGTTGATATCTTTTCAGTTGTTTCCTGAAATCCTTCTTTTGAGAGGTTTTCCATCTTAAAGCAAAGAAAAACTTCCTGCCATACTTCTAGCTCTCAATATCCCACGTTAGAAACTTTCAGATTTATATACCCAACGAGTTTGCATAATGATTGAAGTTTTCAATTCACTCTACCATCAATTATAGTTCAGAGAACATCATCAAGTAGTTGGGAATATCTCCCTCAACAGATATCAAAATTCACTGGAAAATTAGATAAGAGAAGGCTTCCTTGATTCTTATTTTCAAGTTAATGAAATAAGGTAATTAAATGAAAAGAAACCCTTGTCATAAAGTAAATATGGTAAAGGGTATCATAGGAACTGACCAAAAAAAAATTGAAGCCAATTTCAAAACATCGATATGAATTTTCTCAACATGAGGGATGCATTTTGTAGAGAAGTTACATTATGATTTTACAAGACATTATCTTGGCCTCATTACACATAGCACATCTGGGAATTGAAAGTCTTAGATACAAGTCTTAGATACTTGAAAGTCTTAGATACAAGTTCTATTCGATGGCCTCAAATTCATTCCGATATTGAAAAGTCTAAAGGAAGTTAGTACGTGCCACATGCCAGTCTATTTGGCATAACAGAGTAAGACACCTAATTTTCCCATGGGAAAAAGACCAAAAAAGTTGGACCAGGACTTCACATTGATCTCGTATTAGGATATGAAAACTTTGCCCTTTAGTATACTGCTTCTCACAGTGACTTCAAGTCTTTCACTTCTACCTCAAACCTTTGGGATGACAATGTGACTCTATGCCAGTTTCTTGTAGCAAATGGACTGCCAGACACAGTTATTTCTGACAACAGGCCCACATTTGTTTCAGTCAAGTTAGGATATTTGTGGACAAGGATCTCATCCAAGCTGTCACCATTGTGCTTCACCTATTTTACCGAATGTTTGGAACAAAGGGTTGGTGCAGACTATCAAAGACACCCTGAAGTAGACTTTTGAAGGTTCTGATCGATAACTCTTGCCTGGCTTTTCATTGTCCAATATGTTATGGATGTTTTCTAAGAGGTCCTGGTCATACTGAATACTACTTAGGTTAAGTTTCCTAACTTGTATCAACCGTCTCTGTTGAGAATAAACTGAAAACTTGTAAAATGAATAAGAGAATATTCTAGCTGCTGTTACGGCTAAATCAATCTTTTTTTATTATTAATTTTTATCATAGTAGTTTTGCTTTGCTGGCACTTAATTCAGGTTTTATCCCTGTTGAGTCTAGATAGTGCCATTTTTTATGGAGTCACAAAGCATCCTGTGCTTTCTTCATGATAGGGCTTCCGACACACATTGTAACAAGTGTTAATGGTATGCCAGACAAGATTGTAAATGTGGAAATGTGTCTTTCCTCTTAATTCTTCAGCACCTAGAATGGGAAGTAGCACATGGTAGACATATGAGGACCAGATTACTAACAGTTATTTAAATGAGGCTTCTTCAAGCTGGGTTTTTAAAGCCAGCCTTCTTGACGCTGAATTGTTGGCAAGTTTTTATTTATTTATTTAGGCTACAGATATTTCCAGTAAGGTCCTCATTGAAAGCCCACTTAAGCTAGGAAGCCACTAGAGATTATATCAGGGGTAAGAAACAGGAAGAGTAACCAGCTTCAAATAAGGTACTGTCTCCAAATTGCCCCTGCACATGTTGGAAAACGCTCCACATCAGGAGTGAATACAAGATCACTACCTTCAGACACAAATGAAATTTCCTTCAGAATAGGAAATTTCCTTCAACCAATTACTCAGGTTGGAAGCAAATGACAGAGCAAAAACATCCATCTGCAATACTTCTTAGTCAAATAAAGACTGCCAACGGTGAAAAATACACTAGTACTCTGGTTAACTGGCTGAAATTTTGAGTGATCTTCACGCTTAGTACGTAACTTTCGACTTGTACTTGATCACATCTTGGGTAACACAGACTTGTGAGTCCACTACAGGTATTCCCAGAGAATCATGATTATGATTATGATACAGGCATTAGGAGTAGTGACTCCTGCATCATCTTAATGTTTTCTTTTCAGCAAACATATACTGAGTATCTTTTATCTGTTAAGAATAGAATTCAGAGATGAATGAGACACCACACTCCTTGAATTTAAAGAATATTCTATGGGGAAAAGGGCAAATGAACAATTTAATACGATGCATTTATATGGCATGTACAAGTGGTTTATGAAACAAAAGTACATATGAGGAAGTCACCAAAATCCCTAGAAAATGTTTATGAAGATTATAATGTTTTAGATATATCTTATAAAAGATTCTACCAGGCAGAAACCAGAAGACTATTCCAGTAAGAAAGGGTAGCATAAACAGTGATTTAAAGTCTGCTAGAAGATGGCTTGTTCAGGGAATAATCAATACTTTAGTGTGACTGTACTACAGGTTGCATAGCATATTGGACAGTAAGTGCAAAGTAATGACAAAAGTATAGATTTTGTTTTTTTTTTTTTTGAGACAAAGTCTCACTCTGTGCCAGGCTGGAGTGCAGTGGCACGATCTCAGCTCACTGCAAACTCTGCCTCCCTGCAAACTCTGCCTCCCGGGATCAAGCAATTTTCCTGCCTCTGCCTCCTGAGCATCTGGAACTACAGGCATGTTCCACTCCACCCAGTTAATTTTTGTATTTTTAGTAGAGACGGGGTTTCACCATGTTGGCCAGGATGGTCTCGATCTCCTGACCTCATGATCCACCCGCCTCGGTTTCCCAAAGTGCTGGGATTACAGGCATGAGCCACTGTTCCCGGCTGACAAAAGGGTAGACTTAAGCCCAAATGGTAAATAATCCTTGTATTAAGTTGAATTCATTGTCCTTCAATGGCTTCGCTTAAAGCATCTGCCAAGTCTTATACAACATGACTCTGCCAACTTTACCACTACCCTTAACCATCACTTCTGATGGAAACTCGGGGTGATCACCTTTTCCTAGAAAGTCCAACTCATAAGTCAGATAGCAACCTATAAAACGGCATGAAAAAGAAATCAGAATTTTCTTCTCTAGGATTTTAAATGGAAAATTATCCAAAGAATGGCAAAGACAGTCACAAGGTAGCATGTAGGCATTGAAGATATCCTATAAAGCCAACTCCATGGCAAGCAGAAATCACGAATAAGCTAGAGCTGTGAGGCAGAACAGAGAAGAACACAAGACAGGTGATGCTATGGAGAAGAGCATAGTGGCAAAGCACTGAAATGCGGCTATGGTTCCCTCTCCAATATGGTTTCCACTCTTCTTGAAAACCAACTGTTTGCCTTTATCTAACAAAAATATAAACAAAATAAGAACCTTGTGCATCGTGATGATGAGTCGCTATTTAACCAGAGATCATAGTGAGCTATTCATGGGATTTAAAGAAGACAACAATGTAAGCAATTTTAGATAATATACTGGGAAAGGAGTAAGACCATTCTGCAGTTGGCCTTTGAGCCATTCCGCTGAGGACTAATCACATCTCAGACAAGAAGTAAGCAATCGTTCTGGTGTTTAGCTTGTCACTTGAAGGGGAATAATTTGCTACTTAAAATATTATGTGAGCCATGTGGAAGACAGATGATGTGTGCTAAAATATTAGTAATTTCTTTCTTTATCAGAGCCAATAATGCACAAGTTTCAGTGACTAAAAGGAAAGAAAGCCTGTATAATTCAACATTGATAAAGACTGTTTTTTACATTTCCAACTATAGGAAGAACTTAAAGAAATGTTTTGCCCATTGCAAAGAATGCCATGCATTAAATTCAAGTTAATAAAAATTTTGCATAGTTGTCAGTATTAGTAGGGATTACCTTTGCATGTGAGACCGTGGTTCAGATGTTTTATAATAAATGTATATCATTATTACAATGCAAAGAAAACAGAGAATAATTGAAGACTTGTTTGTTTCCTTTATAGCTAACAAAACAGATTTTAAGTCCCAGTTGTCTAGTTAAATCCATATGAGGTCAGCCAAAAGGTTATACAAAATGTCAACTACTGTTTTTCACATGGTACAAAAACATTGATTTGACTTCAAAGAAGACTGAATGATTATAAGAAATAGACTAATCTCAAAGGATCTAGGTTCTACTCAAAGTCTTGTATCTGTGTCACATATTAATTGAACCAGTTATTTCATCTCTCTGGTCTTCATTTTTAAATCTGTAAAATGTAGCCTGGACAAAAGAATCTCAAAATCCCAATTATGTAAGTCTCTTAAGCCTTTATATCCCTATCATTTGGTATTACTACAGTATTTTCCAAGTTTAACTCGCAAAGCTTGTAAGCCACTTGAAATTATGTAAAACCTCTCAAGTCTTTTAGTACTGCCCACAGAAAATATTCAAAGCCTAAGAATCAGAACCAACGGCCTGAACATATAACGACATGTTTAATTGTTTTGTTTTCTCTAGGCAGAAGCCTAGAGTATTTCAAAAAGAAAACACAATGATTGAAAATTAAATCCACTAAATCAAAAATATATTCATGATTTTAACTAAATACTATAAAGAGAAAAAATATAGAATCAATGTAGGCTGTTGCTTTTAGAGAAAGTCTGGCCGCAAATATAGCCATTGAAGAGAAGAAATTTTACATTACTATGTGATATCTATTACCAGATTTTGCATACAGGCCCATACTGGGTTATCGGAAGATATAGAGTTAGATTATTCATAAGTGGTCACCTACTTGAAATTTAAATTTACTTGTAAACTCAACTTCCTAGAGTTGTAAACACTCACTCACACTCACACACCACACCACCACCAGCATCATACACATAGGTTTTCTAGTTTTATACTATAAAATCACAAATGCAAATCTGCAAATAGCAAAGTTTACATTTTTTTAAAATGTGAACATTTATTCCAAAGTATAAGTGATAATAATTAAAAACAAAATTTTGATACAAAAAGTAGAAAAATAAATACAGAGACCAATTCAGGGTACAGTTTGTTTCTTTTAAAAGTTTACATAAAATTCCTTTCTCTGTATTTTGTTAAAAATTAGAAGTTCTTTTTTGTTAAGAAGAAACATTGGGTTCAGAAAAATTAAACACCCATAAGATATTGACAACAGTTAAGTTTGCCAAGTTATAATAAATAGAAAGTATGAGATGCCAAGGAAAATTTAGTGTGCATGAATACAACGGCCTGAAGAGTCATCCTATTTTCACAAAATATATTCCTTCAAAATCTATAGTAAAATATAACCCACAAAAATGGTAGTTAAAATTATTTTTCCCTAGCATTTTTGGAGGCTGCTGGGCTTGCTGATATTAGCAGGTTGGTCTAGGTTAAAAGGAGGATGTGAGAGAAACCACACCAAAGTGATGATTCAAAATCCGTAAAGAAATGAACAAATGCAGAAACATTTTAATCACACCCACAGTAGAGTAAATGAAAGAATGGCAGACACCCTTAACGAACTATACACCCAAGGAAGCCACAAGTAAATACAATATATCCAAGTTTCTTCTAATTTAAAAGGTTGTATTGAGAAATCTGTACATGTTAAGAGACCTTATAATGACACTAGCGCAAAATAGATCGGAAGACATGGATAACAAAGGAGGTCAGCGGCTCACTTTTACAAAGATCTTCAGCTCCCATTTTCAACCTTAATTTATATGGCAGCCTTCCCAGTCTCCTTCCCTCGCCTCCTGAATCACCTGCCATGTCTGAAATCTGTCATGAGAAATCCATGTCTGAAACATGGCAGATTAATCGCATGCTTTTATTATCTCTTTCACATCAAAACTCAAGCAATGACAAATGAATACAAATGAGGATAAAGAGAAAAGAAGAATGGACAAGCAATTTCTACAGATTTTTGGAGAACAGAATACATGGTAGAGGCAAGGCAGCTACAGTCTAAGTGCTTATTAAAGGGGGACCTTATGTTGAGCTGTAAAAGTCGTGAGAAGCACCAGAAGTAGGGTCACTAAAAAGATGGAGACTGATCTTCATGGAGAACAATCAACTGCCAGATTTCCATCTTTACCCCAAGCAATCAAAAGACGACTCCATCCTTCTAACAGAAAAGAGGAGTTTATTTTCTGGCAAATTCAAACCTGAAAAGCTGAAGAGCTACACTGAAGTATACTAGGCATAGCAGTGAGGCTTTGGACTGAAAACCTAAGACTAAAATGAGAATGTGCATGCTGAACTTGGGGCACCCTGTACCCTTTCCCTGCCTTGCCCCCAGAACAGTGGTAGCAGGTGCATACCTCCCATGCAGGAGAGGTTGGCAGTCTTCTCTGGGTATGTGGGGGATGGAGTCTTTATACATGCACCTGAAGCAAGCTCTCTGTCTAATCTTGCTAACACAAAATCCACAGCCAAAACCTTGCCTTCTTGCAGGGCACTTTCTATCAGCTTTTAGTGATCCACCCATTAATCTGAATGAACACACAAGAATCTTAATGGTTGAGAAATGCCTCCAACATGAAATGGGCTAACATGAACTGGCTAAATTACCTCAGAGGAAATAGTGGCACTGCAGCAAGCAGTATACCATCGAAAAAATATAAAAAACCTGTAAATAATATCCTCAGAGTGAGAAAAATGTCATATCCATAAGAGTAACAGTATGCTATGAAGAAGGGGAAAAAAAGACAACTTAAAAAGAGCTAATGGAGCTAACCAGTATGGTCACCTAAATTAGGGTGGGAGTTGGGTGATCAGCAAACTGTTCCGTAAAAGGCCACACAGTAAGTATTCTAAGCCTGCAGGATTTGCCATTTCTCAACTCTGCCATTGTAGCTTGAAGACAGCCATAGGCAATGCATAAAAGAATGCCCATGAATGTTTCTTTACTTACAGAAACTTGACTTTATTTATACTGCTTGACCCGTAGGTATCATTGCTGGATTTGATTATGCCATAACCTTCTGACATCTGATCAAAATTCGTAATAAATAAAGATTATATCATAAAGCATAGACATTACTCTGTAGGATGGAAAGGGATACAGAGATGGAAAATAGGAAAGAAAAACCAAAGGATCAATCCAGAAAATCCAAAATCTGTCCAGTAGAAGTTCCAAAGACAGAGAACAAAGAAAAATGAGGAGAGATCATTTTTTGAAACATGCAATACATTCGTATAGAACTGAAGAACATGTCTCCATATTTTAAAAGTCCACTGAGTACCCAATAATTAATGGGAAAAAAAAGCACAAACCAAGGTACATCTTCATACAATTTCCAAATACCTGGGGGAAAAAAGTATCATAAACACTTCCAGAGGGAAAAAAATAGATTACACACAAAGAAATAGGAATCAGAATAGTGTCTGATTCTCTACAGGGAGAGTGGTATGGGAAGACAGTGATTCAATGTCTCAAAGATTCTGAGGGAAAATTATTTACCACAGAGAATTATATTACAGCAATCTATCAATCAGTAATACTGTACTAAAAAAATTAGACATGAAATTTTTCTTTCACATGCACCCTTTCCTAGGAATCTTTTAGTGGAGCTGCTTCAACAAAATGAGTAGTAAACTAAGAAGAAAAATACATGGCATCCAGGAAATGGGGATCCTGTTCTCAAAAACGGTGAAGTACTAGTAAATAGCTAGAATTGGATATTGGAGCCAAGAAACAGAGTGCTGCAGGAAAATGGGATTATCTGAACTGCCTGAGAGTTCGGAAAACTTAGGCATTTGACATATATTTTTACATGCTGGGACAAACAACAAGCCCTAGCTACAGACAAAACAGCAAATGTAAAAGAGGTAGAGAGAGAAGGAAAATAGGATCAATCCTTAAACTGCAAGAAAAATAAAATGTTGAATGTGAATGGCATACTGTCTAGTACACTGCTTAATTCACTGGTTGTCTTTGCTCGCACAGTGGTTGTGGGTCTTATCACCTATTTATTTAATAATAACATATTAACATGGGAAGCAGGGAGAGTAAATGATACTGACTCCTCAGTTAAAATAGCAAGAAATTAAAATATCTACAAAATTCAAAAATATTATGAGAATTAAACAGTAGCTAAAATAAAATGATTGCACCTAGAAAGAATAATTGGTAAAAAGTCAAGAGGGAAGAGCAAGGATGAATGTTTTTAATACGGGACTTTTCTCCTATTTGCTTTTTAAGCTACAGAATGTGCATAAAATGCAGTACTCTGTGCTTCCTTAATACCTTCCATTTCTCAGACTTACCTATTAAATTTTAAGTACCCCGAGAAAGCTAATACTATAAGCCATTATCAGCTAATACCATAGGATTCATTTGTTGATAAGTGGAAAAATGCCCAGAAAGAACTGGGTCACCATAGGCACCTGGAGACAAAGTAGAAATGAAAGAAAATCAGTACAGGAGAGGTAAGGAGGTGCTCGGGGGAAATTGAATTGTAGGACACTCAGTTGATGTCCAGAGAGCTGGAGAATTGGTTGGTATGGAAAAACCCCACACTTCTGGTGTCAGAAGTGTGGAGTATATAGAGAAACAATTTTCTTTTTCTTTTTAGTGGTGGCCAATGAAAACCCAAAACGAGATTACATCTGAAGTGACAGGGTTATGTGAGTTGCTCCCTACCTGCTCTCCACTGTCAACAACTCAGAAAGAGATTTTTCTGGCCATACTATCAAATGGTCATTGCCCTTCCCGTTATTCTTCTTCATAGCACTTATTACTAGTTGACATTGTAGTGTGTAGCTATTTTTTTTTTTTTTTTTTTTTTACCATCTCATCAACAAGAATGCAGGAAGTCCTCTGGTGGTAAGCACTTGGTCTTATCCACTCCTGTAAACTCAGCACAAAGAACAGTGTAAGAGTTTAATAAATACTCATTGAATAAGCAAATGAATTCTCCACTTATTTTTCTACCAGAAAAAAATGTTTTATTTTTATTAAGGATCTGTGGCATTTGCTACTAGGGACTAAGTCAATTTTTGCTTGACTCACGATTTTGCCACATGGGGGCTCTGCTGTTAGCCAGAAGTGTGTCCTGAGCATTCTCCCACATTCTTAAGGGAACTATTCAACTGGGGATGGCCACAGCTACCAAGTATTAACAGTACAAGGAAGGATCCTCCAGTTTGCCATATAGGATGATACATTTTAGAGTAATATAAGGACCCACAGACTCCTGTTCTCTGCTACTTCATTGCAAACCATGCAGGGATTCTCATTTCTCAGAAGTTTAATATCTTTCAGATCTAGGCCCTAAAACAAATTTATTTTTATTTATTTATTTTTTTGAGACAGAGTTTAGCTCTTGTTGCCCAGGCTGGCATGCAATGGTGCGATCTCAGCTCTGCAACCTCCACCTCCAAGGTTCAAGCAATTCTCCTGCCTCAGCCTCCCAAGTAGCTGGGATTACAGGCATGTGTCACCACGTCTGACTAATTTTATATTTTTAGTAGAGATGGGATTTCACCATGTTGGTCAGGCTGATCTCGAACTCCTGACCTCAGGTGATCCGCCCACCTAGACCTCCCAAAGTGCTGGATTACAGGCGTGAGCCACCACACCCAGCCAAAGTTTTTTTTTTTTTAATCAGACATTGGTTCAGAAACAAAAATAAAACCAACCTATGGCATAGCTGCTTCTTTATTAAAATCAAGATTGTCTATTATGTTTCTCCTCCTGGTGACTGGAGAATTTAATTCCTAAAGCTGATATAATTGCCAGGAAGTCAAATTTTTAAAAACACCAGTCTATCCAGTTGAAACTATTATATACGGTGCTTTAAAAATACAATATGAGATTTTCTTCAAAAACTTGTTACATCAGAATATATGTGAAGTGGATATTGCAAAATGTTATGATACCATTTAAACAACACTAAGTTTACTTTCAAAGCACAGTCATAGATGCAAAGTAAAACAGCAAATATTAAGATATAAATCTGGTTAAGAGATTTTTATAGTCCCTCTAAAGCTCTTTTTTCCACTGTGAGAAATTACAGGAAATTTAGGAATATACATAAAACTATAAGTTTTACAATGTGACTCTGGTGCCACATGTTCCTTCGTGGAATTTGTTCTGAATGAAAAGCTAGAAAACTGATTTATCTCAGCTTAAATGACTACAAATGAATTTTGATTGCTGTCCTCTTGATAAGAATTTTTTTTGCCTCAGTTAGATGAACACTTCTATAGCCATACAAAAATTAGCAGATTTGTTTAGCAAGTACCAACAACAAATAATTACTGCTGCTGATTAAGGGCAAAAAGGCAATTGTGATGGGATGTGAAGAACAGAAATCCTGGTGACATGAATGTTAACCAACAAAGTTCTCAAACTTGCCATTTAATGCATTTACTGAATTCTCCGATGGTATAAATACCACAAAGTAGAAGTACAACTTTGCTCTAAGCTCTAAGTCCTATATTTTTCAAAAGTTCTTCAAATCTTAAATTGCTACCAAGAATGAATGGATGCCCCAAATATCCACTTGAGGGCTGGATATTCTGCCCAAATTAATGAATAGACTCTTGCTAAACACATACGCCATGAAAACTGACTCTGTGCAAGTTAAAGGATACAATGGGAAAACAAATGCAGAACATGGAACAAGCTATGGTCCAAATGACCTGGCATCCAACAAATAAATGGCATTACAAAATGAAAGAGACTTCAAATACATGAAAAACAAATGCAATGTATGGGCTGTTTCTAAGATCTTGATACAAACAAACCAACTTGAAGAACTTGTTAATTTTGTTAGGTTTAATAATGGTAGATGGTTAAAGTAAAAGTCTACTGCTTAGAAAGGCATACTGAAATGTGTGTGTTTGTAGATAGACAGACAGATATAGATAGATGATAGATAGATGATAGATAGATGATAGATAGATAGATAGATAGATAGATAGATAGATAGATAGATAGATTATAAGGACATATGTTGAAGATTTGCTTTTATAATACTCCATAAAGAAAAAAAGTTGCACATATGTGGGAAGAGGTATGAGGATAGATGAAATAAAATTTGCAAAATAGTAATAATTGTTGGAGTTGATATTTATTATACTAGCCTCTCTACTTTTCCGTATGCTTTACATTTCTGACTGAAAAGAAGAAAAACAAGTATTTCCTTGACGTTGTATAGTCTTTTCAGCCTTCAGAAGTCTGTCACTGAAGGTTATAGTGTTGGCTAGATTTCCATATTCCCACATTTACCTTAGGACTACCTTTGCAGGCAGTGACAGTGAGGAATGCAATAAAATCTGAGAATATGGATTGACGCTGCAGCATAAATATATCTTCAGGTGAATGGGAGGGAGACACGTTGGATAACCTTGGAATGTCTCATTCATTAAATTTGCCTTTTTCCACAAAGACACTGAGAGACCATTTTAATGGTCAGACCTGGAATATTTTTTATTCATTTATCTAAGTCAGAGATATTCACTCATAACCATATGTGACCAGACAGGGTTTTTTAATGGAGCCCTTAAAGCAAGCAGATGGAAATCAAGGATATTTCAGAGAAGTGTTAATGCTCTGATGAAGATCTGGATATAATTACAAATGTAGACATGTATATGAGTATTCTAACTAACTAGAAATGAAGAAAATCATTTTCACAGCTGTAGCGAACTCTATATTGGCATTCTGACAACCCTGTTATGTTATTGGGTCACAAACATTAAGCTCTTTACAAAAGCTAAATCATATGTATCTATTGGTGAAAGCACTTTATAAGCTAATACACAGAATATTGATGGTATAGGCTGTATAATATATGGTTGTGGTATTAAAATTAGTATAAAGGAAATACTGAAGAATATTTCCTATAATATTAGTAAATTCTAATATGCCCTTGGTCATGTTGATGATCCTTGATAACCCTTAATATATGTTCATGGTCACAGAACCTATACAGAATTAAAGGAAAATTAATTTTCTCATAGATATTCTGATTCCAGAAATATCTGTAACAATTTATAAATATTGTACATGTACTTAAACATAACTTGTGAAAATGATTCCTAAATAAAAACCCTGAAAAGTGTGTAAGTCAAATTTTATGAATCCCATTTTGCAGATGAGCAAACTGAGACCCTGAGAAGTTTGCCCAGAATCAGTTCCAAATTCTAAATGTCAACTGACATATGCAATAAACAGTATATGGGTTGAGTCTTTTGGGTTTTTTCTTTTTTTGAGATGGAGTCTCACTCTATTGCCCAGGCTGGAGTGCAGTGGTACAATCTCGGCTCACCGCAATCTCTGCCTCTCGGGTTCAAGCAATTCTCCTGCCTCAGCCTCCTGAGGAGCTGGGATTACAGGCACGCACCACCATGCCTGGCTAATTTTTGTATTTTCAGTAGAAATGGGGTTTCACCATGTTGGTCAGGCTGCCTCCTGACCTCATGATCTGCCCTCATGATATGGCTTCCCAAAGTGCTGGGATTACAGGTGTGAGCCAAGGCACCCAGCCTTCCTTACCTAGTCTCTATGAAATCTTCCATTTCAATTTTAATGAAATCTTTTGGCTCTATTGCCCTTCAAGGCCATATGCAAAGATGTTGTCTATGTCTAGGTCATTTGAATGGAAACCCATTTCTTATTGTTTGGGGGCTAATTTTACAAATCATTTCATAACTTTCTGTTCAACAAAACACCCTTAAAATTTTTAAAACTACATCATGATGCTTTGTGGCTTAATATTAAGAAAATATTTTCAAGAATTAAAGTCTCATGAAAGTGAATAAAAGTGAGAGCCAAATCCAGATTTAATTCAAATGTGTTAAACTCTTGGTCTTACTCCCAAAATTTGACCCACGAAAACAGTTATGGCTTAACTATCCTTAGGGGTGCTTAGCCAATAAAAATGAGACATCCTGTAATTTCTCTCTTTATTTCATACCACTTCTATTTCCTTAAAAAGGTTCTGTTGATTTTATTTAAAATCTATCCAGAATCGAACCAATGCTTACCACTTCCATCGCTAACACCCTGGTCCAAGCACCATCATCTATCTCCTGGATTTATATGGTAGCCTCCTTACAGCGTCCCCTACTAAGAGTGATCATCTTGGTGAATTCGTGCTGCTATAACAAAAATATTATATACAGGGCGGTTTAAGCAGTAAACATTTATTTCTCACAGTTCTAATGGCTAGGAAGTCCAAAATGAAGCTATCAGAAGACCTGATGTCAAAGAGAGCCTGATTTCTGGCTTCCTAATAGCTGCCTTCTCTTGTAGCAGAGAGAGAGAGAAAACAAGTGAGCTCTCTCATGTCTGTCTCTTCTTATCCTTATAATCCCACTGATCTGTCATGAGGGATCCAATACCATGACCTAATTATCTCATAAAGGCTCTATCTCCAAATACCATCACATTGGGAATTGGGGTTTCAATATATGAATTTAGGGGAGGGTAAATGAAAACATTCAATCCATAGCAGTGATCCTTTTAATAGGTAATTTGATCATATATTAACTCTGCACAAAAATCTCCAGTTAACTCCCCATTTTCCTCCATAAAAAAGCCAGTATTCTTACAATGTCATCCAAAGGCCTTCCATGACCTCCATCTCCAATTATTCAATCACTTGTTCTCTCCACTCTAGATTCATTGGCCTCCTTGCTGTTAACGGAACATACGATCTGCTTCCACATTAGGCCCTTGCACTGGCCACTCCCCATATAACTGTTTAAGTCTAATAAGCTCATCTCCTTCAAGGTTTGCTCCGGACAGTTTCTTAATGGCTCTAATCATCCAATTTAAAACTGCGACCCACCTCATTCCTTGCACTCCCAATCTTCCTTATACCTTTCTTTTTTTCATAGTATGTATGACCTACTAATATACTACATATTTTTTTAATTGTCTGTCTTACCCCTTTAGAATGTAATCTTCACAAGGGCACAGGCCTTTATTTTGCACACTAATGTGTTCCCAGTGTCTGGAACAGAGTCTGGTACATAATGGGTATTCAAATTATGTATTTTTAAGATAAATAAAATATCTTAAGTCAACGACTGTTAAGATATCAGTACATCCTCTTTCAGTTATGAATTTCTAAGTGTATATCTGGCAATTCAGTTTCATATTGGAGGACTGAAACTTGACAGTATTGCCAAACTGAGATTTAATTTATTAACCCGATTTAAACAAAATATGTTTAGCTATTTGAAGTACTATAAGCACAATAAAATAAAAAGTCTTTAGATATATGACGCTGTTTTTATAATTGTATAAATCATTAAGGCGTTAGACACATTGGGGATATTTAACTTGTCAGGTAGTTTACGGTTTGTTCTGTATGTAATATTAAGTGCAAAAGATGTTGCTAGTTGCTAAATACATAATGCAGTATAATTTTGCTTCTGCTGAAAGGCAAATCAGAAATAATCAGCTCACTATAGTCGACAAGTAAAAGGAGAAAAAACCTTTTGAAAAGTATACAGGCAAATTACTAAAATCTTTTAGAACACAATCTTTTCTTTTTCAGGAACTACTCTATGTCTTTGCGGTAATTTCTACAGTCTCAAGTATCCAGCAGAGCTTAGAATTATATTATTTTGTTTTGAATTTCTCAGCTAGACTTATGGATAATCTTCCCTCTTCAAACAATTTATTATCCTGAACCAGATCAGATCTGGTTGTGATGCCAACTTAAGGGCCCATCCCAAGGTAGGGGCCATCCACAGTTCCTGGAGGCTGATCCAATGCAAGAGTGGCTACTGATTATGTTGAGAAAGAGATTGATGGTCAGTATTTTTTCCTTAATATTATTTTATTATGAACATTTTTTCTTGTCAATCAATATATTGCTATCAAAGCATTTTTATTGCAGCACATCATTCCTATCATGTAGGTTTTTTTTTTTTGTGGGTACATAGTAGGTGTATATATTTATGGGGTACATAGATGTTTTGATATAGGCATGCAATGTGTAAGAATTAAGTCAGGATAAATGAGGTATCCATGCCCTCAAGCATTTATCCTTTGTGAAACAAACAATCCAGTTAGGCTTTTAGTTATTTTTAAACGTACAATTAATTCATTATTGACTATAGTCACCCTGTTGTGCTAGCCAATACTAGGTCTTATTCATTCACTCTAATATTTTGAACCCTCAATTGTTAATATCAAGAGTAAATATCAATTATAAGATCCAAAGGGTAGGTGTAAAGTCAGAACTATGCAGTAAGATAAGATCAGAAACCAAGATAACATAAAGATCTCTGAAAACTAAAAGCAACATGTGTAACACAGCAGAGAATAATATTCACCATAAATAATCCAAGATTTTTCCCAGGAAAAGCAAAGTGAGAGCCCACATTCTCGGTGGGTTCCTCTGTTCTGTCACTGGGAAGTGAAGCATCATGAACAAGAAGCACAAAGTTGATGGGTCCTTCAGCCTCCTAGAGTGGCTGTCTGCAGCTCTTGGGCAAAACAGATGTCTTAGTGACTATCCACAGAGACCCAGGGAGAGTGAGGAGAAATATCAGAGCCTTTCAAGCAACAGAGGTATGAGAGAGCAGTTATAAATATAATTCCTGTTTTTGAGAAATACAAGTTGTCAAGTCCATTTAGGATGTTAAATGATAAAGGATCAGTATTACCCTTCTGTACTGAGCAAAGGGGAATAGTCAAAAGCATATTTACTGTTCTCATGAAATTTGTAGTTTAACCATGAAGATAAGAGATATCTCCGTGAAAAGTAAAGATCACTTGCTGATCAACTAAGTTTTCTCACTTTCTAGTTTTTGTCTTTGTAGATACATCCTTTAAGAATACTTTCTCCAGAACTGTTTCCAGTCTCACTAACTGAGGAAATTTGCAGGACTCAATCCCATGTACAAATCTCCAACATTACATAATCAGTTATACTGTATCCATTGTAGTAGTGACTCCCATAAAAATATATTTTTCCAATAAATATTTATTGCATATCTGCGATGTACCAAATGCTACTGTAGATATTAGGAAAAAGGAAGTAGATAAAACATTGTCACTGTCCTCATGGAACTTACATCTCAGTATTATAAGTCTGCATATTCTCTCTTCCTACTAGGAGAAAACATTATTTTTAATCATTCCTTCACAGTGACTTTCTTAGCCTTATTTCATCAGAGACTATTGAAAAGCACACACTCTTCCATCCCCCACAGGATGAGAATCCTGGGAAAGGGATTAGGAAGTCTATCTTTTTAAGAAACTCACTGGGTGTTTCATATGCATTCACAGATTAGATAATTCTGGGGGAAAACACTGCCCTATGAAGAGCATACTGCCCAAGGAATTGGTAATATCCATTGTACTTCATCTGTAGGACACCTTTTGATCGTCATTGCTAACCTTTACCAAAAATCTCATCCTTGGAGAATGTGAAAGCTCTCCACGGCTTTCCACAGCCAATTCACCTAACAAAAAATAACAAGGCAAACTTGTTCAAGAATACCATTATTTTTAAATAAAATGCCTCTACACGGCAGATGTTACTATGTTCTGCTTTGGGGATGAAAAGAACCAAACATTAATTACTAGTTATGGTCCATAGGACCACAAGGTCTTTTTTAAAGGTAAAGTTCAGATGATGAACATAAAGGAAATTGTCTCATCAAAGAAGGCAAGACTGAGTGAATCCATCATGTACAATATTGAAAAATGCTCACTAAAGTTGTTTTTTTGTGAGTTAATGACAGTATAGTCAATATTCAGTATGTAATCCTAGCAAGTATAAAGTTAATATTATTTGAATGTGTACAACACACTGTTCTAAGTAACATGCAGATATTAAAATGACTTAATTCTCAAAATATGAAGTGAGTTTTTGTTTTTATGCCCATTTTACAGATGAGAAAACTGAGGCATAGAGAAGGTAAGTAACCTGCTTAAGGTAACATAGCTGGTAAATTGCAACCAGGGGTTGCAATCTAGGTGCCAAAAATCTATGCTCTTAATCACTGAACTGCCCTGTCTTAGTTTTTATATATCTTTAGGAGCCAGACCAAAAGAAGTTCAGACAATTCTAATAGAACAAGCAAGAATTTGTTGATTACAGCTTCCCTGCCCCAATCCTTTAAGTGGCCTCATTTTCGCTGATTTATTTTTAAAATGAAGGTAACAATGCTATTGAATAGGATTGTCTAGTGGTTAGCGGTTCAGCAAAAGAGTGACTTGCTTCTGAAGCTCAGCTCTGCCACTCACTTGCTGTATGGCCTTGAGAAAGTTACCTCTCCAAGTCTGTTTCCTCATCTTTAAAATAGAGGTTATAATAGGACCTACATTATACTATTGTTTAAAGATTAAAAAAAAAAAGGTAGCCCATTTAAAGCACTTAGAAAGTGCTCCATAAATATTATTAGTGTAATAAGTAGCAGTAACATCAATAAACTATGAACCAAATGATCTCTTGATTCATATACTAACACTAAAAATGGTTTATTTCCCTTCTAATTAAAAGAAAATTACAACAACCAAAACAAGAAACCAAACCATAGCCATAAAACCAATTATATCTTCTGTGAGAACCTTAGAGGTACTACTGGACACATTAACGCATTTCTCATCAGGCATCCCCTCTATTCCAAAATGTTTGTGTTCTAGCATCCTAAGACACCTTGCATAATATAATCACTGTGACTCCAAGAGGTCAAATGGGCAGGCAGTTAATGCTTCTCTGTGAAAAGCTCAATAATTCATTTTATAAATATCCGTTTAAAGCCTACCTTGAGGTTAAGAAAAATTGACGTTCGGTCTGTGAACTTAATGTCAAGCTCCAGAAAAACTCTGGGCAGCACATGTTTAGCAATTAAGTGGACACAGACAATAAAGACGTTGCCAAATTGTAAAACAAGACTTGGAAATCACAGAAAATGTTGCTAGTTATTGATTACGGTGACCATTCAGTTCCTACCGAGCCACCCAAAAGAATCATTCATTTTCCAGCAGAGAGCCTGCTCATTTGCAAGATAAAAGAGAGACATTTCTGCACATGCCCATAATGCTCTTCACCACTGGGGGCAGCTTTACATAAGACTGCATTCACTGAAACCAAAGCAACAGTCCGAGCAGCTTTCAGAATGACAGTCTGCAGAAGTGAGCTGAGCGTGTGCGCGGTACGGGGCTCTCCTGCTTTCTGGGCTCCAACGCAGCTCTGTGGCTGAACTGGGTGCTCACCAGGGGAACTGCTGGGCGATGGAATACAGATGTGGCAGCTCAGGTAGCCCCACATTGCCTGGAGGAATATATCATGTTTTTCGATAAGAAGAAATTGTAGGAGCCAGTTTTTTTTTTAACCGCCCCTCGCCACCCCCAAAAAACTGTAAAGATGCAAAAACGTAATATCCATGAAGATCCTATTACCTAGGAAGATTTTGATGTTTTGCTGTGAATGCGGTATTGGGATTTATTTGTTCTTGGAGTGTTCTGCGTGGCTGGCAAAGAATAATGTTCCAAAATCGGTCCATCTCCCAAGGGGTCCAATTTTTCTTCCTGGGTGTCAGCGAGCCCTGACTCACTACAGTGCAGCTGACAGGGGCTGTCATGCAAGTGGCCCCTAAGCCAAAGCAAAAGACCTAAGGACGACCTTTGAACAATACAAAGGATGGGTATGTTTTGTCATTTTTCTTCTTTCCTTCTTAAAAACAAAAAAACAAAAAAAAATCTAGTCTATGTAATAATTCTGCCTTAATTATTTTAGAGATTACCTTGCTCTGCTCTAAGACTGTGAATTTATTTGCTTAGTGGACACGTTTCCTTGTTTAACTATTTTTAAAAAAACAAAGCACTAAAGACAGTTCTCTTTAATTACAAAGAGATTATATGTGATGTTAAATGTTATCTAGATTTAAATTTAAAGAAATGAAAAATACATGCTTATTTTTGCTTGATTAAAGACTAATTCTTTTTTGGGGGGATAACTTTTCTAAGTTGTTTTTATTTCCAGGTTTCAATGTAATTAGGCTACTGAGCGGATCAGCTGTAGCACTGGTTATAGCCCCCACTGTCTTACTGACAATGCTTTCTTCTGCCGAACGAGGATGCCCTAGGGGCTGTAGGTGTGAAGGCAAAATGGTATATTGTGAATCTCAGAAATTACAGGAGATACCCTCAAGTATATCTGCTGGTTGCTTAGGTTTGTCCCTTCGCTATAACAGCCTTCAAAAACTTAAGTATAATCAATTTAAAGGGCTCAACCAGCTCACCTGGCTATACCTTGACCATAACCATATCAGCAATATTGACGAAAATGCTTTTAATGGAATACGCAGACTCAAAGAGCTGATTCTTAGTTCCAATAGAATCTCCTATTTTCTTAACAATACCTTCAGACCGGTGACAAATTTACGGAACTTGGATCTGTCCTATAATCAGCTGCATTCTCTGGGATCTGAACAGTTTCGGGGCTTGCGGAAGCTGCTGAGTTTACATTTACGGTCTAACTCCCTGAGAACCATCCCTGTGCGAATATTCCAAGACTGCCGCAACCTGGAACTTTTGGACCTGGGATATAACCGGATCCGAAGTTTGGCCAGGAATGTCTTTGCTGGCATGATCAGACTCAAAGAACTTCACCTGGAGCACAATCAGTTTTCCAAGCTCAACCTGGCCCTTTTTCCAAGGTTGGTGAGCCTTCAGAACCTTTACTTGCAGTGGAATAAAATCAGTGTCATAGGACAGACCATGTCCTGGACCTGGAGCTCATTACAAAGGCTTGATTTATCAGGCAATGAGATTGAAGCTTTCAGTGGACCCAGTGTTTTCCAATGTGTCCCGAATCTGCAGCGCCTCAACCTGGATTCCAACAAGCTCACATTTATTGGTCAAGAGATTCTGGATTCTTGGATATCCCTCAATGACATCAGTCTTGCTGGGAATATATGGGAATGCAGCCGAAATATTTGCTCCCTTGTAAACTGGCTGAAAAGTTTTAAAGGTTTAAGGGAGAATACAATTATCTGTGCCAGTCCCAAAGAGCTGCAAGGAGTAAATGTGATCGATGCAGTGAAGAACTACAGCATCTGTGGCAAAAGTACTACAGAGAGGTTTGATCTGGCCAGGGCTCTCCCAAAGCCAACGTTTAAGCCTAAGCTCCCCAGGCCGAAGCATGAGAGCAAACCCCCTTTGCCCCCGACGGTGGGAGCCACAGAGCCCGGCCCAGAGACCGATGCTGACGCCGAGCACATCTCTTTCCACAAAATCATCGCGGGGAGCGTGGCGCTTTTCCTGTCCGTGCTTGTCATCCTGCTGGTTATCTACGTGTCATGGAAGCGGTACCCTGCGAGCATGAAGCAGCTGCAGCAGCGCTCCCTCATGCGAAGGCACAGGAAAAAGAAAAGACAGTCCCTAAAGCAAATGACTCCCAGCACCCAGGAATTTTACGTAGATTATAAACCCACCAACACGGAGACCAGCGAGATGCTGCTGAATGGGACGGGACCCTGCACCTATAGCAAATCAGGCTCCAGGGAGTGTGAGGTATGAACCATTGTGATAAAAAGCGCTCTTAAACGCTGGGAAATAAGTGGTGCTTTATTGAACTCTGGTGACTATAAAGGGAACGCGATGCCCCCTCCCCTTCCCTCTCACTTTGCTGGCAAGGTCCTCTCTGTCCGTTTTAGTGCATTCATAATACTGGTCATTTTCCTCTCATACATAATCAACCCATTGAAATTTAAATACCACAATCAATGTGGAAGCTTGAACTCCGGTTTAATATAATGCCTATTGTATAAGACACTTTATTGATTCCATTAATGTCGCATTTGTTTTCAGATAAAACTTCTTTCATAAGTAATCCCCCACATCTGCTGTTCCACTCCTGGTGGGACCAAATCTACAGTTATAGGAGGTTTGCAACTCACTGGCAAATCAAGGAAAGAGGTGAATGATCCCAGGTGCTCAGAGCTTGAGGTGAATCTTGGAGATGACTCAGTTATGCGAACACTTTAAAGACAGGCAGAGCCTTTACACCAATGCCTGACTTAAAAAAGAAAACTGCAGGAAACTATCAAAAGATGGTGCTACGTTAAAGCAGCACCCTGAGCAGTTTCCAGAGGTGTCTGAATTACAGTAAGGCAAGAACAGGGACAAAGTGATGAAGGGTTAAGATACTGTGAGTGGACAACTGCAGAATTTGAGATGATAAAAAATATGAAGTTTTTGACTTGAAGCTTTGTCGCTGAAACCCATCCCTGTAAAATCAGACTTGAGGTTTCACTGTCAATTTCTTCTAGCCTGTATGTTTCATAAATAAATAAATGAAATAACATTGAGACGCCAGATTTCTCCACCACTCCTCATGTTAGGGAGTTTTCAGATAAGGTTTGTGAATGGGGAAGCAGCTTGCTACAGGCATGTGGTTGACAGCTTACCAGAATTTCTCTTTCCAGTTTTTTCAAAGACCCTAATGTAGCTAGCAGAATCATTAGCCCCATCCTGTTCTGTGCAGGATTTGTCAGGCTGCCCTGTTGTGTTCCGTTACATGTCCTGCACACACCAATCCCCTAATGACAGACACTTCATTCAGAAGTATAAAGAGAACACATTCCAAGACATGCTTTCCACCCACAGCCTCATTGAAAGGGATGACTTTGATAACACCTTAATAAATGCATAAAATAAATCTTAGAGGAAAAAAGACCAACATTATGACAGTTCCCTGTTGCTTTTCTATTGCTGACATTACAGTGTCCCTGTGTTCATCTGTATTGTGAACTCATCCATCAGTACAATTCTGTACAGACCCTGTTGGCAATCTGCAGGCTGCATGCATGTTTTTATGTCATTGGTGAAAGTTTATTGACTGCAGCACAAATATCATAGCCTCTGTATTTGAGTAACTTGAACCACAGTCCATTAAGGTTTTAGAAAGATATCTTTAGTCTGTAGTCTCTTTCATCCTCCAAAATGAACAGTTCTATTATAGAAGCAAATACCAGGAATTGCAACATTGAGGCTGTTTCATTTAATTTGGCTTGCCTACATCTTTAACCATGTCCCTGTTCTCTGAAAACAGAATCACTGCAGCAAAGAATAAGTGAATGGCTATTTTTACTATTTTTTTTTATTGTTTGGAGGTTTTTCATATGCTGAGAGGAAAAATCTAGGCAAGTGACCGTGAAATAAAATTTTAAGGATGCCAGATTACTAAAATCACACTTTTATAAGCAATAAAGAAAAAGAAACATTTAAAGTAGATTTCTCAAGGTACTTTGATATTGACTAAATTTTACAATAGATGTCACTTCAGAAAAACATCATAGCTACAATGTTTACCCATGAATAATTGTTGAATATATATTTGTTAGTGACAAAAAGTCACATATATTCAATTGATTAATAATGCAGACACTTCCTTACAGCTTACTGAATGACTGAGCTTACTGTGATGTTTTTTACTGAAGTTGTAATTTTACATATTTTCATAAAGTATCAGTAAATACATATTCCATCTTAAAAAGAAATTTTCTTGGCTAGCCTCATTTTTATCTGTACTAAAGGTGTTTGTATTAATGAAATGCAGTCTTAAAGTGAAAAAGCCCATTTCTATTCTTTGACTTAACCTTCTGCCTTATCTGTGATGAATACCAAATATATTTAGGCATGGTATACTTATATTTTTTAATTATTGCAAATTCTCAATGCTGTGGTACTAGTAGTATATATAAAATATGGTTGCTATATTGAAAAGTATTTCTAAAATTCAAAGCTACTTGGCATATAAAATATATGACTAAATGAATGACCAATATTTTGAAAGCTGGTCACTTTTTAATGACTAACTTTACTTATAAACATAGTAATAGATAAGAACCAAAATAAAATCCCTTAGATGGTAAAACTCATTTTGATTTGGGACAGGAAATTATGGGGAAAAAGTTCTTTCTTCCTCCTTACTCTTTGAAAATGAAGCTTCTCTAGTTCTCAGTATCTTCTGAGCTTAGATGTGTAATTCTTATAGATTACACAATAACTAGTTTACCAGTGTAAATTTTAAAAAGCCAACTGGCAAATGGTCTCCTGCTCAAAAGTTGTTGCCTCACCTCCATCCCATGGAACTTTCTGGACTACATACCATAAATCTATTTGTATAAGTATTTCAAGCTGATGCATATTAGAGAAATGTGATCGATATTCATTTTTCTAGTGAATATTTACATAAAATATTGGACTTCCCTCAAAGGTGATGACAGTTTAAAAAAAAAAAAAAAAAAACCCAGCCTGACCTGTTGAACTATACAACAGAACACACAATACTTGGCTTTACCAAAACAGAGAAGAAATGGAATTTAGTCTAGAAACTGCATGTGGGTTTTTTCCATGTTTATTAACCCTAGTACACATAGTGCTACCACGACACGAATAATCCCAGTGCCACGGTCTTGTAAGCAATACTTATGCAACATATATTCCATTTAAATGAGTCTGTATTTTCCAAGGATGTTGACATTACATCTTTTCAAAGAATTTAAACCATGTTTTACTTGATTTGGTGAGTGAACTACCTAAGTAGACAGGCAATAAATTGTCTATCTATGGAGCAGCAGTGACCTCCAGTGGCTGGTTAGACTAATCACAGCTATTCACACACATTTTAGCTTTTTAATCCTGAATCCTTATGTAAACGTGGTTTACAACCTATATTTTTTGACTAGTATATCATATTGAATTTTATTTAGTTTGTTTCCCAGGGAAATATAATTATAATGTAATTTTTGAAGGTTATACTTTTCATGTTGACTTTTTTTAGTAATGCTGGAACAGAGGTGATAGACCTGGTACTGAGGTCTAAAAATAAATGTCCAAAGATTCAAAGTAATAATGCAATAAGAATAGATAAGAAATATTATAAGAAATGCTTATACTCACCGATGCTGGCTAAACATTTTGATATTTTTATTACGTGGATTAATATTTTTCATCAGCAAGATACTAACATGTAGTTTAGGTAGGAAAAACAAATTTTAATATTAAATCAAAAGAGTCAGCATCAGTTATTTACTGGTGAGTAGATATGTCAAAGGTGTCAATGGAGGGGGCCTCCCCTTCTGGCTTTAGAACTCTCCAGTTTGCTGATTGTGCCAGTGACCTGTGCTTTGCCCCAGGGCTTTCTCCCTCCCTCCCTCCCCCTTTTCAGCCAGCTGAACACTGGTTCTATTAGGCTCTCTGACAATGATGTTACAGTCTAAGAGGTGATGATTCATGGATAATGAAATTATGCTCTCCTTCTGGGGAAGGATAATGCAGAGTCAGATTCATGGATTTGGCAAGAGGTTTTTAGATGCTGTAGGTGCATGAAATATCTTTTCTTCCCTTGACATTTACCAAAATGAGAACTCAAATAGTTTATTTAAAGCGTGGATTAGACTGCATCAGAAATCAGCATCAGATGATGAAGCCTAAGACAAAGTGAGTTCCAGACATGGCAAATAAGAATTGAGCCATGAGAAATAAAAAATTCAGAAACTGCGTTGCCTCATCTATTCCTTTTTGCTCTGGATTCTCATTAGAATCTAGATCTGTAGCAAACCCATGGAGTTTTGCTATTCTTGTATTCTCCTAGCTAACTACACTAAAAATCAGAGGCAGTTGGGAGAAACAATGAGCACAAAAGAATGTCTAGGTAAATCTGAATGACATAAGTTGTAAGAGAAATAAAATGGATGGATGTTAAATACCTTGTATCAAATAGCTCTAATGGAAAACTAATTAAAGAAATAATAATACACAGGTGAATGTGACTGCTTTCCTAATAATAACAGCCTGCAGAATTGGACCCAAATTCTTTTAACCTCCAAAAATTGGTGATGATTTTGGATGGTTGGGTAGAATATAATAAAATACTACAGAGAAAATCTAAATAAAAAGAATTTGATTCTTTTTCACTTGAGGAAAATATCACAACCATGCATGGTAGAATATGGGCCTTAGAAATTAAGAACGAAATTCAGGTTACTCTGACACTTGCTAATCAAGTCATCTCAGGTGAATTTCCTGGCTTTTCTGAACTGGAAGTTTCCATTATGTAAAATAGATGTGTCCTATTGACTGCTCATGGTTATTGGGAGGACGAAATGTAAAAAGTACTTTGCAAACTCTAAAATGGCAACCGCCTCTTTGTTTCAAAAAGCACTTAATGAGATACTCAGTAGGTTTTATTGTTCTGTGTTTGGCATGAGCCAAAAAGAAATCAGTAACCTCTATGATACAGAAACCCGAGCCCATTTGACATCATTATAAGTCTAGAACTTTGTCTTTGACCTTCTGTTTTCACATCGACACAGCTTCTTCCACTGCATGTTATCTAAGTCTATGACGTTTACGCTGATTATCACAATGTACAACAGACATAAAGACACCGACCAGGGAACACTAAAACAAATATCTATCAAACTCACTGAAAATTCTAGTGTATTTCAAATCAGGTAATTAGAGCAATGTCCACTCCCTTTCTGGTATCCTTTTTATTCCTTGTTGACTTTACACTGGATCAATATAATGTTTATATGGCAACATGACATCATTATTGAGCAAAGAGTAATTGCACATAGCATGGTACTTTGGGATTAGCACACATTCCAGGTATCAGTCACATGATACCTGCTCTGTTTCTCCCCCTGGCTATTCTAGTGGAAGACTGTGCCCAAGATCCTCTTAGTATAGAAATTACTATGGACTTTATCAATTATAATTATTGAAAGATCAATGGATAAAAGGGCACAAATCCACAGGGACTTTCTTTTATATGTCATTGCTTATGTAAAATTACATCACTAATTCATCAAAGAATGACCAAAAACTTCCTCCACTGGATGTAGCTGCTTTTACCAATATGAAGTATCAAGTGTATTTTCAAAATTTCTGTAATTTAAGAAGAGACAGACTGTTCCTCTCTGACAACTGAGTTCCTGTGGCATATCTAAAGATCAGAGAGAGGATGATGGTTTTTCAAGAGGAAAAGCAGTTGTGAGTTTTACCCCATTGTAACTTCATAGGATCATAAATGGATGTTCTTGAGTTAGGACTCCTGAATGTGTGAGGAAAATTCCAGGAACACAGAGAGAACAGCAATATCTGGGACATAATATAAGACTAAGAAAGTACAATGTATTTTACAATTATACTTTCTAACAACAGAACTTCTATAAGCAATAATAATCTATTTTGTTGGGGGGAAAAAAGAAAAGAAAAGGAGCTTCTATCTTATCCTTTTCAGCAAATGTTGTAATGATAATAACTTTATTAACAATTCTCCATGTTTTATTTTTATTTTTAAGGACTCCCACTTTTCCCTAGCAGGAATTTCCTTTACTTCTTTCTCTCACTCTTAAATTGTTGTTCTCTTTATTTGAAAGAGTCTCTAATTCCTATATCACCACAAAATGTCTTCCTTTATAAGCCAACACAATTCAGTCATTCTGCTCAAAAGAGCAGCATTATCTCCAAAAGAAAAGTTACACACTACATTAAATATTAGGACATAAAACAAATTTAAAGCTAGCTGATACTTCTCTTTCCTCTACAATCTATAAAACACCTCTAAAGAAGATTCTGATTTTCAGCCGAAGAAAGAGGATATATAGTTGAATTACAGTCTGACAAAGTATTAAAGCTTACTGTTTTCCTTCTTAATTAGCTAACTCCTAGAAAACAAAGTGTAGGACTTTATGTATGGGAGTACTCAACTGTATTTCACCCATCAGAAACACTCTTTCCAATAATCAGAATTTTATCTTCTCAGGGGTAAAGTGCCATTTTTTTGTTGGCCTGGAGCATAAAATAACAAGGCAAATACTATATTTAGCACAGGCAATTTTTGTTAAAGTTTCATCACATCAATTACATCTATTATCCAGGGTGGAAAATATATTTTGTCAGTAACGCAAAAAGGACATCAATCAAATGTAAATCCTTATTCAGCATTCTTGGTGCTAAGGCTTATTAATGAAGTGGTAGTAAAAGGAAAATGTCATCAGACAGTGAAGCTATGTTATCATGAGGCTACACTGCATTGAGTGGTATTCATAGCTTCAACTGGGTGGTCCTCATGCAGCTAAAAGAGGGGTCCTTGTCATTAATATTGATCTATGTACTTTCTAAAAGAGAACATGCTTACCAACAGAGCCTTTATATTGATTGTCTTCCTATAAGGTTCACTCATTAATCTTTGATGCAGTCAACCAGAATCTCACAAGAGCTTTAAAGAAAACTTATAGAATATATCATGTTGATATTGAAGATGTAGAGTAGCTTTTAAAATTCTGATAAACATGTAAGATTACAGCAATGAAAACTCTCTAAGTTACAACAGTGAAAATAGTTATAACAGTGAAAACTCTAGGAAGTTTACCACAGTGAAAACTCTCCAAGAAGTTTAAAACTAATTCAGCACTTTAAGATTAGTGTTGACATACAGTTGTCAATTTATGAAAGGAATTTTGCCCAATGTATACAAAATTTTAATGTGAAAGGTATAAATACTTGATTGGTGTATTGCCATATATCTTACAACAGAGGGTTAGGTAACATCATTGAATTATGATTAAAATGGAATATTGAAAGGTCTTTCTAATATGGCAGAGGACGTATTACATAATTATTTTATATTTCCACCAAGCTAGAGATGTTGTAAATACCTAGAAAAATATATATATTTTTTTCCTATAAGGTGAATATTCATGTTTTGTTATACACTTATATGTGTATATACTTGGGTTTAATTGAGCCCTTATGTAACAGGAATTTGTATATATTATCTAATGATTTGATAAAAAGCCTTTTATGCCTTTCATAAACTCAGATTTCCTTAACATATACGAACAGAGCCCTTTATATTGAGTCTGTCTTCCTATAAGTTTCACTCATTAATCCTATGCATTTTCACTTCTTTATAGGACTGCCCTAAAATAATTTATACGCCACCCACAAAAGGCTTCTCAAAGCCAAATCATACATCCCCAGATCCCTTTAGGGAATAATTTCCAATGATTTACCATTAGAACATCCCTCTGCTAATTAAAGTCTAATCTGCCAGTATAGTGTTCCTTCTGACCTGTGGCACCCATTCCAGCACATCTCATGTCATTCATTAAAAGGCAGCATCAGTCTTTTGGACTGTTACAGGGAGGACTAAGTAGTAAAATGTAAAAATCCACATATTTTTTATAGGCTTTACTGTGGTCACTTTTATGGTCTAACACACAGAGATGTGTGGGGTCTTTATTAGTTTACACTGAAATGCAAGAGCATTAAGCTAGATATAGATGAAAAGAAAAAGTCAAGATAGATTTCAAAATAGTCAAAAGCTCACATTATACATTTCTTAATGTTAAAAAAAAAATCTCAAATGATGGAGATCCTGTAATTGACTTTCTTGAAAGCTAATTTACCCTCCTCCAAGTTCACCATCATATTCTTAAATTTAAGCCTGACATTCCTTCTATTTTTCCATTTCTAATAGATTTTCGTGGTATTTTTTATTGTTGCTGTTTCGTTTTTGTGTTGTTTTCTGGCTGCAGATCTTTTCTCAATTCTTTGAGTCTACCGCTTTGACTATTTTTTTTTAGAATTCCCAAATAGTGATCCTGCCAGAAAGTCACAGGGTCAGTTTCATGGTAGGAGCCATCGCACAGAGGGACTAGATTTAACTCTACAGTGCAATCTAGTCAAGTCTGTGATACCTGTCTTGTGTCTTCTCAGCCTCCCGTTTCCACGTATTTTCTCTATTTAGAAGTAGTAACCGTATTGAAATTCTTCCATTCAGTGGTGCCCAGAGCTTTCTTGATTTCTTATGCCTTACCAAATGTCTGCTCCTAGATCGAGAGCAGTATTATTATCCCTTCCAAGGACACTCACCTTTAAATAGAGATAAAAGCCTTCAGCTAAAGGCAAGAAAGTCATGCATTAAGAGCAGGCATAACCAGCCCGGTTGGGGAAAGTTCTTCTGGGGGCAAAGAACTTTGCAAAGCACTCTGGAATCATCCTGTATCGATTCTTCAGTGTCTTTTTCAAACACGAGTTTGGGCCTTTCCAAAGCAGCCAAGGCAGGATAAATAATCCATGTTTCCTTCAGTAAACTGTATTTGAGAATTATTCTTTTCAGTGAATCACAATTATACAAAGTCTTTCTCCTTAGATTTTTTTCATGGAGAGACAACTTCGTATATTAGAAAGAACTTGGACTATAGATCCAGGAAGAAATAGTTTGAATTCTGTTTCTGGGATTTTATTAACTGTGAAATCTTGAGTCTCAACATCATCATCCTAATAAAAAATGTGTAAAACAATGTAGTCATCATGAGATTGTTGAAAGAAGGCAAAGAATCAGCATTTGTTAAATATTTTTCCAGGTACATTTCATATATAATTTAATACTCATAAAGATCCTATGAAGATTCAAGGAGATGATGTAGATAAAATCATTTAATACAAAGGTTGGCACATAATACCTTCTCCTTCCCTTCATTAGCTCCTACTGCTAAAAAGTCTCAGTACCACAATGTGCTTTAATAGTCATATTACACTACCCACTTTTATTTTGAATAACAGACTCCCAGCGGACTTTCAAGAAATAGAATCTAAGTTTCCATAAGCTCAGGGGCCTCTGGGCATGTAATTAATACTGAAGAGTGATGGTGGTACATAAAACCAGCATCCTCAGCCTCCCAGCAAAGCCCAACTACATCTCTACCTTTATTGCCATACCCTTTCCCATGCTCTACCCATGGCAGGTTCTCAAAGTAGCCCATGCTTCCCTATCTCTCTGCTTTTGCTCAAGCAATTTCCTTTGTGAGAAATGCCTTTCCTCCCTCCCAAGTCCTCCTGTCCATTTCTGAGCCTTTCCATAATAGATCCAACTCAGATTCTGCTCACTCCAGATGTCTTCTTAATCTTGTCCTTTCCTCTTTTCTGGTTTTTTTGGTGGGGAAGAGGGGTACCTGTCACAGAGACTGCATCATAGTCTACCTTATGTTAGAGTTATTAATGGGTTTGTGTCACGTTTTGAGGAAATGGATCATCTTTCTTTCTTCTTCCAATGGTGATTGATACAGTCTTTTATGCATGATAAATGTTGTTGAATTGATTCTTCCGGTCATTATTATAAAGTTATTGTTGCAAAAAATCTACAGTAAATATTTCAACTCTATGGAAACCTAATTGTATCAAACTCATATTTCTTTATGTAGTCAACATAAACTTTTTTAAGTTTTAATTTAATATTGATTTTTCACTATATACACTCTTCTCATTTACCATTTAACAGTCTTCAAAAATTATAGTTGACCACTAAACAATGTGATGGTTAGGGTAACAAATCCTCCCCTATAGTAAAAATCCACATAAAATACTTTACTCCCCCAGAACTACTAGTAGCATATTGTTGGTCAGAAGACTTACTGATAATATAAAGAGTCAATTAACCCATATTTTATATGTTATATATATCTTATACTGTATTTTATTATAAAGTAAGCTAGAAAAATGAAAATATTAAGAAAATCATAAGGAAAAGAAAATATATTTATTATTTATTACTTGAAAGTGGATAATCATAAAGGTCTTCATTCTTGACATCTTCATGTTGATTAGGCTGAGGAGGAGGAGATACAGAAAGTTGGTCTTGCTGTCTCACGAGCGGCAGAGTCGCAAGATAATTCACATCTAAGTGGACTCAGGCAGTTCAAACCCATATTGTTCAAAGGTCAATCATATTCTTAGGAAAATATAGTTTTAAAAGATCATGTTCTGATTTAAATTGCTTGCGTGTTGTGAATAATCTGCAAAGCGTTTTTCCTGTGATATTTACCAAAGCTATGAACATTTGGAGGGATATGTTAAGGGGAATAAGAGCTAAGAACAATTGAGACAAAGAAATAATATTTAAGTCTAGCTGTGAATACACCTTGATTTTTGTAGAGTCTGGGTAGTCATCTTTTGTTTAAAAGCTATATATTTGTGATCTCTCCTTGTCTACCTTCTCCTGAGAAAGGTCCTTTGCTCTTCAGCTTGGATGTCTCCTTATCTCATTCTCAGTTCTGCAAGGATTCAGCTTTAGATACATTCTGAGGCCTCTCCTCTCTTACCCACACCAAGGGAATATCCTACTCCATGACAGAAACTAGGTCTTTGACCTCTAACTATACACATTTCTAGAGTAACTAGTCTATTGAAGACCTCCCACATCAGAAGCTGAGAAGTGGTAATGCTCGTTTTTTTGACCCCCTCAACACTGATCATGCAGAAGTCCTGTTAGATCATACAGAATTGAAGCATCTTCCCTTCTCTGAGTCTCTCTTTTCCTCCCTTTTCTTCATCCCCTTACTCCTTTGCACTAAATTTCTTTTTTTCTTTCTCATCTCCACCTAAAATTTCTTTCAATTTTTTTCTCTCTCCAACTTTTACTTATAAGTCAATCTATACAACTTGGATATATACCTTCAGGCTGAGTTAAAAAGAAAATACTAACAGTTTTATCTCTCATGAAAGCAATAATTAAAATAACATAGTCTAACAATTTAATGTAAAAGGAAGGAAAAATTCTACTTGTATTCAACTGTTTTATTCAGGCCTATAAATGAGGAACTATAATTGTAGTTTAATTTTAGAAATAGAAATGACCTCCTTCCTAATATATTTTTCAGTTGCATTTTAATTAGAATTTGTAAGGTAGGGCAGACTTATAGACCATCCCATATCCCTTTGCATGTGAAGCATTTGTTAGGCTCTGGACCACGGTAACCTTTGTCATCCACAGAGTGGATTCTTTTTTGGAGCATATGTAATAAACAAATTGAAATGAAACTTCTCTTTAGTTATAAAAATTTGTAGTCACAAGGACTTTTGAGAGCCTTGCAGTCCATTTTTGTAACCTTCTATCTGAAATTCCAAACTAATTTCATTGTACTTGTAGCAATCTTCCAAGAACAATCCCCAGGTTCTCTCTTTGTTATCCATTGTACAGTTTCACTGTGGTCACTGCATCATTTTTTACCCCTATATCCCTCTTGCTTAAGATACACCCAGTGGTTACTTAATTTTTTTTCAATTCTTCTTTGTTTTCTTTCTTTTTAAAGAGGAACAAGTAAAAGAAGTAGTTAGGCTTTGTATTTGTTTTTCCTTTCAGTACTGGAATCTGCTTGGTCCAACTTAGGTAGAGAGCCCTGGGCTCCATAGCGCATAGTTTGAAAAGACGGAACACCATTGTTCTGAAATTTGCATTTATCTATTTTAGATTCAAAAATTCCTCATAGGCTGAGTGTGGCGGGTAGCTCATGCCTATAGTCCCAGCACTTTGGGAGGTCGAGGCAAGGAGGGTCACTTGAGCCCTCGAGACCAGTCTGGCAACATAGCAAGGCCTCATCTGTACAGAATAATGAAAAAAAATTACCTGGCTGTGATGGCAAACGCTTGTAGTCCCAGCTATCCAGGAAGCTGAGGTGAGAGGGTTACTTCAGCCCAGGGAGGATACAGTGAGCTTTGATTACATCATTGTACTCCAGCCTGAGCAACAGAGCAAGACCATGTCTCTTAAAAAAAAAAAAAAAACTGGATAGAGTGTCTCATAATGAGTGAATAAAAGAAGCCCAGTGGTTAATATATAATTAATCATAGAAGCAAGAAGTTTCTGACTAAACATATTCAGCAGCTTTAAATATGAGACCCACAAATTATATTTCCAGAGGTCAAATTTGCACGTAACTTTCTGAACGATGGCTATCGCCTCATATTCAACTCAGTTTGAAGACCCAGCAGTGTGTTGTACAAAAGTCATCAATGGCTAAATTATTCCCATTTTGTTGGCTCAGTTCACAGTGGTCCACTGATAGGTTTAAAAAAAAAAAAAACCACAAACCTATCTGATCTTCAATTTGTATTTCAACTGTACCCAAGTGCAGATGCCATCTCTGGTAATATGACAAAACAGATTTAGGCTTCTAAATGTTTTCTGTGTGCTCCAATAACCGTATGCAGCCTGCAGTAACTATATTGTAGCTCAAAGTGTTGTAAAAAATGCAACGGAGTTTGCAGAAGAGTCATTTCAGAGTTAATTAAACCTTCTCCACCTGTAATTTAATAAAAAAGAGAAAGCCCAACATACTCTTAAAGACGATGAGGGAAAGGCAGTTTAAGAAATAGAAGTCCTCTGTTTATCCGGGGAGGTACTTTACAAGGCAGACAGCTACGCCACAGTAGAGAGACAATATTTCCTCAGCTGAGTCGGTTAATTAAAATGCACAGTTACAACAGACTTTCTTAGAGCCTGCAGCTGAATGACCGAAGTCTCCATTTCACTCCAGTGTCACACAGAACGTGAAGAGGCAAACATACTGCCTGAACACAATTTGACTCACTAAAATCCAGCACTATAAACAGAAAATACATTTCTCGAGTGCATTTTAAAGACATATTATCAAGATTTATGACCTAAGGATAGATATCATTTGCAACTAGGCACTGCCGGGGGGAATATCATAGGTTCCTCTCAAGGTAGTTTTAAGTAAAATTTACAAATAAATCTTAAGGGTAGCATCCACTTTGAACACAGGAATCTTCACCTCTTCCCTTTTAAATGTAAGGAATTTGAATCTGACAAACAACCTGTCTGTTGCCAGAATTTATAAGTGATGTGAAACAATCAAAGGCCACAAAAGCTATTTGTCAAATAAACTGCAGAACGCAATATCAGTCTGCAGGGCTCATCTGCAGAACTCATGATGAGCATGGGAGGAGGGGATGCTAACAGCTGCAGCCTTGACCGCACTGCCCGTGCCAGCCAGAATTCAAGCCGCGTGAGCTGAGTGTAGCTGAAAGAGGGAGCACACAAATGAAATTTTAGAAGACAAAAGCCAAAAAATGACAGAAGAGGTTCTTATATCCAAGTTTTTACTGTGTCAGTACATCAGCATATACAGATGAATACCTGAAAAACCACTTTAAGATAGATGGGTTGGCAGAGTTTTAAAGGTATTCAAATTAAGTCTGTTCATGGAAGACTAATTTTATTTCATGGTGTAGGAGAGAGATCACAGACTTTGAGTCAACTAGACCTGAAGTTAAATAAAACTGCGGTGCAGTCTTAGTTAGCCTAGCAGCACGGCATGGCATCAGTTTCCTCATCTGTAAAATGGGAACAATACTTCATATTCCAGCGCTATTGTTTTGAGGATAAATTGAGATAACATATGTTAGCAAGCACAGCACATGCTCAATAAAAGTTAGTTTTCTTCGGTCGTTTGCTAGATATTTTTGCAATGTAGCATGTTGATTCAAGTGGGGAAGTGGAAATTCTCACATTAAACACATAAATTGCCAAGTCTGCAATACATCAAAACTTATGAAATGTCCCTGAGGCTTACCAATCATTAAATCAAACCTGAAAAGGATCTACCACCAATTTGCAAGCCCTCTATTAATATCCTTTAATGGACTTGCTGCATTAAGTACCCTTCTGTAACAATGTTCTTTAGCAACACAACAGAAAAATTCTGTTGTTAGTATTGTGGTTTTTTTCTAGCAATTCAACATAATTTCTATTTCAGAAACATTACTTGAGGAACTGGTTCCATTACCTTACAAATCTCTCTTTAAAACACTGCCATAATGTCTATCTTTCTCTCTCCCCTCCTCCCCACCACTGTGTGTGTGCATGTGTCTCTTTCCCTTTTTATCCCTCTTCACTTTGTAATTCTCTCTTTCCTTTCTTTATCCCAAACATGGACATGTCACACCTTCCCATACTCAGCACTCAAGAGAACATGCTATTGCTATTATAGTAAACCAAAATGGCCTGATAACTTAGTAACTAATACATTTCTAGTGTGAAATAATTTAGGCATTTGAAGAAAGAAAACACAATATCAGTATTGATGTTTTGAAAAATTACAACTGAATCTGTGAAATGATGGCTAAATTAAGCAAAAACAAATTATTCAAAGAGTTACAAAGGAAGATTTCCAATGGGCGTTTATTGAGCACCTATTATGTGCAGGCACACATGTTGATTTTTCTTTCTTCTCAGAGCAAACAAAATATAATAGAGGACAGGAATATCATATATTACTAGGAAAGGCACTGAGTTATTTGACTGGTTATGGAAATTTACTTCAGAAAGCATTGGATTTTCTCAAGAGACAAATTTGATACATGTCTTTCACTGGAGACATGAAAATAATTCATTCTTTTTAAAGACTTTGAAAAGAGCAGAGACGAAAAAAGCTAGGAGAGTTTCTAAATGACACAAGATCTGTGAAATGGTACATATTTAACACAAACCTCATAGCGCTGTTGTGTGGATTCATTAGTTAATTAGTTAGTTAATGACTTTGAAGTGTTAAATCTTATTAGATTTTTTTTTACACTTTAACACATGTGAGAGAGAAATTACTCTTAAATTAGAAACTGACTATACCATTCAAAAATATCATCTTTTTATGGTATATCTTCAAGATGCTCTTTCCTGTTCTGAATTTTTTTCCTGAAATCCTGGGAAGCCTATCTAGACCCTGATCCCAAATTATTGCCACCATTCCCTGCACTTTTTTTTTTTTTTTTTTCAGTATTAGCATTGGGTTCCAGTTAACACTAAGCACTGCCTTAAGAAACCTTCAGGGTGCAGTATTTTACATAACAATATAAAGATGTTATGTGGTAATAATGGCATCAAGAATTAAATATGCTACTTAAATACAGTTTTGTACTTTTGTACAGCAGGGGGAAACAAATACAGGCATACCTCAGAGATATTTCAGGTTTGGTTCCAGAATCCCACCATAAAGTACGTATCATAATAAAATAAGTCACACAAATTTTTTGGTTTCCTAGTGAATATAGAAGCTATGTCTGTGCTCTACTGTAGCCTATTAAGTGTGCAGTAGCACTATGTCAAAAAAAAATGTGACTACGTTAATTTAAAAATACTTTATTGCTAAAAAGTGCTCATGATCATCTGATCCTTTAGAGAGTCATAATCTTTTTGCAGGTGTAGTGTCTTTCCTTGATGTTGATGGCTGTAGACAGATCAGGGTGGTGGTTGCTGAAAGCTGAGGTGGCTGTGGCAATTTCTGAAAATAAGATAACAAGGACGTCTGCTGCATCGGTTGACTCTTTCATGAAAGATTTCTCCGTAGCACGTGGTGTCATTTGATAGCATTTTACTCACAGTAGAACTTCTTTCAAAATTGAAGTCAGTCCTCTCAAACTCTGCCACTACTTTACCAAATAAGTTTATGGAATGTTGTAAATCATTCATTATTATTTCAACAATGTTCACAATATCTTCACCAGGAGGAAATTTTCTCTCAAGAAACCACTTTCTTTGTTCATCTATAAGCAGCAACTCCTCATCTATTCAAGTTGGATCATGAGATTGCAGCAATTCTGTTCCATCTTCATACTCCGTCTCTAATTCCTGTTCTCTTGCTATTTCCACCACATCTTCAGTTACTTCCTCCCCTAAGTCTTGAACCTCTCAAAGTCATCCATAAGGGCTGGAATCAACTTCTTTCTAACTCCTATTAGTGTTGACATTTTGACCACCTCTCAGGAATCACGAATGTTCTTAGCAACATTTAGAATGGTTACTATTTCCTTAAAGATTTTCCATTTACGTTACCCCGATCCATCAAGGGAATTATTATCCAAGGCAGAAAGAGACTTATTATAGGTATATCTTAAATAATAAGATTTGAAAGTCAAAATTATTTCTTGATTCATAGGCTGCAGAATTGATGCTTTGTTAGCAGGCATGAAAACAACATTAATCTCCTTGTACATCTTCATCAGAGCTCTTGGGTGACCAGATGCATTATCAATGAGCAGTAGTATTTTGAAAGGAATATTTTTTTGAACCTAGGTCTCAACAGGAGGCTTAAAATATTCAGTAAACCATGCTTTAAAAAGCATGTGCTACCACACGGGCTTTGCTGTTCCATTTACAAAGCACAGGCAGCGTCCATTTAGCATCATATTTAAGGGCCCTAGGATTTTCAGAATGGTAAATGAGCACTGGCTTCAACTTAAGGTTACCAGCTGCATTAGCCTCTAACAAGAGACTCAGCCTGTCCTATGGAGCTTTGAGGCCAGGCATTGACTTCTCCTCTCTAGCATGAGGGTCCTAGATGGCATCTTTTTCCACTAGAAGATTATTTAGCATAAATTAAAGTTCTGTTGTTTACCGTAGCCACCTTCATCAATTATCTTAGCTAGCTCTTCTGAATAAATTGCTACAGCTTTTACATCATCACTTGCCCTTCAAGTGTTGTGCTGTTTTACTTTGTGCTTTTATGTTAAGAAGATGGCTTCTTTCCATAAATCTCATGAACCAACCTCCGCTACCTTCACCCTTTTCTTGTACAGCTCCCTCCCTTCTTTCAGCCTTTGTAGAACTGAAAGGAGCTAGGGCTTTCCTCTGTATCAGGCTTTGACTTAAAGGGAATGTTGTGGATGTTTTGATCTTCTCTCCAGACTACTAAAATTTTCTCCATATCATCAATAATTCTGCTCTGGTTTCTTATCATTCATGTGTTCACAAGAGTCGCACTTTTCATTTTCTTTAAGAGGATTTCCTTTGCATTAACAACTCGGCTAATTGTTTGGCGCAAGAGGCCTAGCTTTCAACCTATTTCAGCTTTCAACATACCTTCCTCATTAAGCTTTATCATTTTTATCTTTTGATTTCAAGTGAGAGAAATGTGACTCTCTTTTACTTGAACACTTAGAGACCACTGTAAGGTTATTAATGGGTAAAATTTCAACTTTGGTGCGTCTCAGGGAATAGGGAGGCCCTTAGTAAGGGAGAGAAATGGAGAACAGCTGGTCAGGGAAGCAGTTAGGACATATTTATTAAGTTTGTCATCTTCTATGGTTGCAGTTTGCAGGACCCCAAAACAATTACGGTAGTAACATCAAAGATCACGGATGACAGATCACCATAAGGTATATAATAATAATGAAAATGTTTAAAAATGTTGCAACAATTAACAAAATGTAACAGAGAGATATGAAAGGAGCACATGCTATTGCAAAGCGGAGCCCATAGACTTGCTGGAAGCAGGGTTGCCACAAAACTTCAGTTTGTAAAAATCATTCTATCTTCAAAGTGCAATAAACTGCAGTACAATAAAATGACATGTGCCTGCACACTGTTGGAAAGAACTGAAATCCAATGATCATTAGCTTGTTCTTTGGAACATTTTCTCTTGCATGCTGGAGAGTTGAGAAAGGATAGCAGAAGCATAATTAAGTTAATATGTGAGAGACGTTTGTATAGTTTAAATAAAAACTTTTGGTTGACATATAATATACACAGAGAAAGTGCACATATGGTCAACGTACAGCGTGATGAATAACTGAGCATACGCATGTTCTCTATACACAGATCAAGAAACAGAACACATCAGCAGTGCTTCAAAGCCCCCTCTAGTTCTTCCAATCACTGTTCTCATCCTTAAGGTGACCACTACGGTTAGCATGACCAGCCATTCTCCATTTCTCTCCCTTACTGTAGGCCTCCCTATTTCCTGAGACACATCGAAGTTGAAATTTCACCCATTAATAACCCTATAGGGGTCTCTAAGTGTTCAAGCATGAGAGTCACACCTCTCTCACTTGAAATCAAAGATAAAAATGATAAAGCTGAATGAGGAAGGCATGTTGAAAGCTGAAATAGGTTGAAAGCTGGGTCTCTTGTGCCAAACAATTAGCCAAGTTGTTAAGAGATAAGCACAGGGTAGCTTTATCTGTTTGGGTACTTTACATAAACGCAATCATAAAGTATGTACCTTCGAGTCTCACTTTCTTCTCATTTGACATCATGTTTTATAAGATTCATCTATATTCTTGAGTGTAGATGTACAACTACACATTTCCTCATCTCTGTCCCTCCCCATTTTCTCTCCTGCCACACCCGTGCACACACATAGAATTAAGCCCTCTCTTATTCCAGTGATGGATTTATGTATGTACTAGGAAGTTCTTGATAAACTTCTTGTCTTTTATTCCACAGCATGACTGACTCAGGAATTGCTAATGAAAAATTTCCTCCAGTCTTTTTCCTTGGCGCTAGTAAATCTTAATCTTGGAATATTTTACACTTTTAAAATCTGGCTGTCTACACAGCCAGCTCCAAGGAAGTCCCTGAGGTAATAATCTTTGTAAGTTCCCCTTGTTTTCAGCCCCCAAATCCCTGGATAAATTACTTTACACCAAGGTGTTCATGCCTAAACTTTTATCTTTCCAACATATGGCCCTAGGACAGCGTTGTAACTTGGAGGACCAATTACTCTCTGATTACTCTCTAATGGGGTTGCTTGTACAGATGCATTTCTTGAGTTGTTATGAGGTCTCACTATATTAAAGGACTCAGAAACAGAGCTATCACACTCAATGATGGTTTTACTATCAGAATATTATTGGAATTACCATTTCACTATATCACAAGGTATTTCTTTACAAGGGTCCATGGGAAAAGGAGAATGGTTCTGCTTCTTCTACATAACTTTATTTTAATATAAGTTGTTATTTAAGTAATTGATCCTGCCCTCTTCATCTTTCCCTCCCTCTCTCTCTCTGTCTTCTTCTCTCCTGCTGAAAATGTCAAAAAATCAGAGACAAACGTTAATAGTCTCCAGAGACTAATAATTTTCCAAGACTTTATAATTTGTATTTTTAATGCTACATTTCTCACCCCTGGTTTCACTTACTTTTTCTTTTGTTCTCTTTTCAAATATTTCTTTTTCTTTTTTTAATCCTGATGAATTTAGAAAAACTAAAGATTAATTCAATAAAATATACTCTTTCTTAAAGAAAAAATTTTCATCACTAGCACTAAGTCAGGCTGGCCAAGGAAGGAATATACAGTCAAGTAGCGCTTAGCAACAGGAATGGGTTCTGGGAAATTCATCATTAGGCAATTCTGTCATTGTGTGAACATCACGGAGTGTACTTACACAAATCTAGATGATATAGTCTACTACACACCTAGGCTATATGGCATAGGCGATTGCTGTTAGGCTGGAAACTTGTATCACATGTTACTGTACAGAATACGGTAACATGTAGGCATTTATAACACAATGGTATTTGTGTATCTACACATATCTAAACATAGAAAAGGTAGGATAAAAATACAGTGTGATAACCTATGAGAGCACCATCATATATGTAGTTCCTCAATGGCCAAAACATTGTTATACAGTGCATGACTGTACATTTTAGGGAGAGGGCCCTTCTAGTAGCTCTCAAATTATTCCCCCTTGGTGAACGGTGATCAGACAGACTGAAAAACCTGGTACTTGAGGCATTGTATAGTACAGTACCATGCACAAAGAAAGTTTTAATAAAGCCTTTCTGAATGCATTGACCAAAGATATTTTCCAAGAAGCAAAATGGACAGAATGGGAGAAAGTCTAGGAAATATCTATATCAAGGGTAGGATAAAATATAAATGTACTTGTGCAACAACATGGAGATGTGCTTTTAAGAGAGCAGATCTGTTACTACATGTGCTATGTGATACTTTGTGACTACTGGCTGATTCTTATTTTCAATGCTCTCAATTAAAGATCTACTTGGGAAGATCTGATTAATGTATTATTTATCTCAGAGTCATTGATTTATGGAGCTTAACCATAAGATACAGCATGGCTCATTTTCTTTATAAAATTTATATCTATAGGAAGAATACCACAATGACATGGGGATGTTCCATCCTGGACTGGTAACCCACATATGCAATCACACAACCTGATGAAATTCAACATACTAAATGATAACAATCTGTTATTTGCTCCCTTCATGTCTATGATCCTGCTATTAAAATGAAGTAAAAAATCCCAGAAACTCATTGATAATCCATAAATCATACCATAAAGCATTCTAATACATACTTCAGTGAAATGTTCTTTTCAGCAAAACAGAGGGAGGAGAAGGTGACAAGTGTAGATCTCTTAATTAGGCTTTGTATTAATCTTTAGATCAAAGGCACAATTCCAGATCAGATAAATCATAATCGTGACCTTTTTTCTTTGCTGTTAAAGCTATTTGATTAGGAGACTCTGGGAAAAGTGTGTAATTCTGCAAACAAATATGACAAATTTATTGTCAAACATTAGCAAAAATTTATAATCTGCATCGATAACATTCCTAAGGTGTTCAGTGGAGCCATTCATCAATATGAAAGAATGCAGTCAAATTTCTGTAATTTGTATTTATTTAAATATATTTTGCCAAATCAAGAATAAATTTACTGAGAAACTATCAGTTGTGGAAATATTATGGTAAATATCCCCTTTAAAAAATCACTATGGCCAGTATGAAAATTAGGACCTATTAGGTTAAAAATGTCCATTCAGTAGTGAGTATAGGATTAAATGTGATTGGAGTACCACTGTGTATGTTTCAAGTGCTCATAGTATGTAAAAATTAAAGCCCATTTGCTTATGCTTGGCAAATACCAGCAGACTTGCTGGACATGGCCAGTGGTCTCCAACTTCACAGGGCTTGTGAGCCCAATCCATACCTGAAAGGATAGCTTTCTCACATGCTTTGTGATTCTAACAATGTGTGTGGAGAGGAACGGATACTGTAACTATGAAATGGAAAAGTATTTCACCAGATTTCTGAGTGGTTAAGAATCATGGGCTCAAAGCCAGACATTAAATAGAGGACTTGTCACTTCACAGCTCAGAAGCTTCTAACATCTCCCCATGACTTAACACAATCTGGGCTCAACCTAGTCTTTCTGTTTCTCTATGCAATTACTCTGAATACCAATACACTCCAACAAAACCACAATTTACCATTCTTTGAACATCTCCTTCAGAGTCTACCTCTAATTTGCTCAAATTGTTTCTTCTGCCTGGAACATTACTTTTTGACAAATTGTATTTTATAACCAAATTTAACTCTTACATAAACTATTTTCTGATACAACCAAAAGCATTTCCTTCCCCATTCAACTCCAACTGTATATTATTATTATTATTATTTTACTTCTACAGCCATTATAATTTTCTAACTTGCATTATATTTACTTATATCTATAATTATCTTGCTTTCAGGAAAATTTTACAGGAAGAAACAACATCTTACATATTTTTTTTTGTATCCCAAACATGGTTAAGGCAGAGTTTGAGATATACTACATGTTTAATAAATGCCTGTTTAAGGAATCATATGTGAATACACAAATGTCACACTTGTGAGAGTCCCACTGAAACTCTGGTATGTTACACAAAAGATCTTTATTCCCCATCTTTGTCAAAATATGTATGAGATTTGAGATTTACTTCATAACATAAAACATTGCATTTAATAGATTTCATATATTCTCAATAAATGTTTACCATTTTCAGTTGTATGAATGGCTCCATACAGCAAAAGAACCATTAGAAATATAAAAGCATCACCCCATGAATTATAAATTACTCCTGAATTATAAAATTACTCCTGAATTATAAGCAACCTTAGTAGCTACATGCAAAACATTTACTCAGCTGCAACCATTTAATCCTTATCAAAAAAAAAAAAAAAGAGCATGAGTTCATATAAGGGCTACACTGTGGAAGAGGCATAGAGAGAGATTTTAAAGGCTGTGCACAGCGCAGGGAGTTTGGTCGTAGCCAATTTCATAGGGAAAGAACTTAAGGTGTAATCACATGAGACAAAATTTGAATTCTGATCTGTCTGATTCAGCACCTCTCTTGTCACTGTGCAGAGACTCCCTCTGAATGCTAGCTTCCCTCTGAATAGATGGTATGCTTATTTAAATACAAGACAAGTCATTTTGCCCTGGTGCACAGTATATATCACAAGCCGATTGCCAGCTTTTTCCATAACATTTATACACACACACAGACACAGACACAGACACACACACACACACACACACACACACACACATATACACACACCATCTCTTTTAAATGGCTATGTTTGAGGCATCATAATAATGTGTCCCCTAACATATTTAATTCTTATGACAAATCTATGAGATAGGTAATGTTTACTCGTATTCCAGATAGGGAAAGTGAGGCATAGGAATTCTAAGTAACACACTGAAGATCACAGAGACTGGGCAGGAAATGGAATTTGAACCCAAGTCTTTCTTGCTCCTGAATCCAAGTTCTTAACCATGCCATTGGCTTTTGTTCCTTTCTATTAATCCGAAATGTGATTTATTTTTTTCCCAGAAAAGAGACTGGATTACTTGACCTGTTCTTTGTTCAGAATATTTATTTTAGCGTGTGAAACATTTAATACTAGACTGGGAAGGGATCTAGAGGACAGAAAGTGGAGGAAGGGGATGCATACAGAGATAGGCTCATTGCACCTGGCCTGATGAAGTTGTTTACATTTTTCAGAGAGCCCATCTTCAAGTCCAGCCCTAAAATAACAGTGAACCTTCATCTTTAATGGCCATAAGACCCTGTCTCAGAACTGTTTAGATAAACAGAGCACACTTCAGGGAGGGAGCCTGTGACCTTGAGGAACTGGTTGGCTTTCCTCTCACTCCAGATCCGTGACTTTCAGCAGCTAAGCATAATATGGGAAACAAGTCAGTATTTTCCAGCATGCCGGTCCATTTTCTACCCCCAATATTTTTAAGCATAAGACAGGTGCAGAAATCACATCAGCCCCCACTGGAGGGGTGCACAGCAGCTGTGACACCAGCCACACAGTGGCAAAAGTCTTTGCTGAGATCCAAAATGAAAAGAATACTCATTGTAATTGAAACTATGCAGGGGACAAAGCTTCCCAGATGCATATAAGAGTTCTGAGGCTTTGAAAAGGAGCAGATGTCACTTTTATTCTCAGGCTAAGAGCTACTACCTTTCAACAGCTCATGAGGAGGTAAAATCAAGTCTTCAGAGACCAAAGACATAAGCAACACATCTGTAGCAGCCAGGAGGTAAATTTTTTTAAGCTACAAAGTGCCTTGGAGATGATTCAGGTTATGCCCTTTTGTTTTCCATTTGAGGATATTAGGATGTCATACCCATTGGAAAAATTAACTCTGTGTGTGTGTGTGTGTGTGTGTATACACACATACATGCCTGTGCATAATGATGATGTACTACTTATGCAATACTAGTCCATCATAGACGATACATCAATTCATTCTAAGTTGATGTTGCCACGGGCAGGTAAATTCAGCATCTCTCTGAAAATCCATTTTCTTTTATAATCCAACTTGTAATTATTATGAGTATATCCATTATTTACAGCCAGAGACTCTTCTGCTTGGTTAGTGCTTATGTCTTACTAGTTGTTACATATTTTGAAAATTAGCCCTGCTTGTAATTTATTATATAATGTCAACAATTTTAAGATAAGCCTGATACAAAGCAGGTTCTTTCCTGGTTAGCTAACTTAGTCAAAAGCCAATGCAGGAGTGATACTGGTGTTCAGAAAGCAATGTATCCTTTGAAATACTTCCACAGAAGACCTCCAAGTAGTTTTCAAAAACCTGGAGCTATTAATATGATTCCCACTATCTTCTTTACCATCCGCTGAAGAAAACAGAGCCCACTGAGAAACAACTCCAAGTATGCAGAGAAACCAATCAGCAAAAGGTAGTAAAGTTTCTATTCAGCTTTGACTTCGGTTATCTTAATTATAAACTTGGCCCAGTTGAGTTTCCCTGATGAGCTGATAACTCTCTCAAGATCTTTCTGACTTCTGTGCCAGCAATACACAAATCAATCCAGTATATCATTTCTGATATCACAGAAAAGTAATTCTTATAAAGAGAGAAATCACTAATTGTCTTTGAATGTGCGCCCACCAATAATTCAAGTTATTAAAAACAAAAATCTTCCCTAGTAAATGCTCACTGCCAGTTGTCTGAAATAAGAAAGCTGAAAATGAATACATGAATCAAGGAGGTTTATTTTAAGATTTTCCATATTTTGATCAAATGGTGATGATTACATTACATTTTTTTTTTTCTGTACTTTCCCAACAAAGAATAAGTCATACCATCATGTTCTTCCAGAATGACTCTTTTCTTAAAACAGTCTTACTGGCACACCATAGTTAGTTATGACTCATGAGTTTTTGTTTTTTTTCTAAGATAGATATAAGCTTCAAAGATACATTACCCATAAAAATAATAAAGAGAATTTCATCTGTTTCCTACATAATAATTTTATCTTTGAAGCTTAAAATAGGTATCATCCAGATTGTACTTCTGATATGTTTTATGACCTGTGGACGTTGTTCTCCTAAGACAATATTAGATACGTTTTTTTTTTTTTTAATCAGCCCAGGGCTTTGTAGGCCAGGATCTAGAGATAGACTCATTAGTTCAAATCTCAACCAGAAGAGCTGTGTGACCTTGGAAAAATAACATACCCATTCTGAAGCTTCATTTCTTCTGCTATAAAATCAGGATAATAATAAAAGCTACATCAAAATGTTGTTAAGACTGTCACAGAACTTTTAAAACATAAAATGACCAGAACAAAGCTGGTGCATAGTAAGTGCTCGCAAATGCTACTGTTATGTCCTTTCTGGATATATACATCATACGTCCTAACTTAAAATAATGGTCAAAATTAAAATTTACACCTCGACTAATCAATAAGTCCAGCCTCTTCTAAATGTAAAATATTTATTTAAAATAAGGTTTCTAGTATGAAATTTTGAAATATATAGATTTTTCTTAATACGTTTCAGTACCTGATTTTATAAATTGAATATAACCATATAGTATTTGACAGACAAATGTGAATCACATTGTAAACAATATATTTAAAACTTAAATTTGTTCTACGTCTAGTTAAACTAATTTAAAAATCAAGGTTGCTGCTTCATAAGCTCCTTTTGCAGGGCTCCTCAGTGACTACAGAGGAGAAAAAAAAAACCATGAAATAGCTAAAATAATGTAACAACATTCTGGCAAAGGCAAGGCTACTATGTACGGGAAAGTGTGTTGTGCACTACACGGTCCTGGAAGGCATCACTCACATGGATTACAATATTAGTGCTGACCTCTTAGGGCAAATCGTAGGCACTGGTCATGCCTAGTGGATGAATATAAATACATAAACTTGGCTTCAGTTTAAATTATGTCAAATTGTCAACAGAAGGAAAATGACGTTTAAAGTCAACTGAAAATTATTTTTAGATAAATTTGGATTAAAATCCAATGTGCTGCCCAGCCTCAAAATGTTAACTGATTTCCTAAGAAACTATCACACAGCCCAGATATAGCCTTCCTTGGCAGAATTAACTGCTACTTTTTACTTTTTTAATTGCTGAATTGTTCAAGGCCTTCCCACAAAACGCTGATTGTTATAGGCCTTGGGCTAAGAGTGGAGAAACTACTGGACTAGATCTAGAGCAATGGATTCTGGCCTAAGCACTGTCATTGGCTTGTAGTGTAATTTTGTACAGTTTTCTCACATATAAAATGGAAGTAATAAGCTCAGTTCTCAATTAGGAAAAGTACTGAGATAACAAATGTAAATGGGCTTTTGAAAACAATGGAGCACATTAGCATATCTAGCATTATCAAAGCCTTTCCAAATTTCTTATCACATAATACAGGGTAAACAACAAAATAATAGAAAGATTTCTTCTAACCTCTGAAAAGTAAGAAACTTTTCCTAGATGCCTTTGGTCTTTTCTAATTTTACTCTGAGTATTGTTTCCCTGAAAAGATCCACTTTATTCTGAGTCATGCACAAAAAAGACCAGAAAATGGAGTTTATCTACATAGATCATCAATAAAGAATAGGAAAAAAAGATTTTGTGGTATCATTGTATCATGCCTCTGAATAATATCTATCCATTATTGATTATTCACTATGTACCAAGCCCAGTAGGCACTACAGAAAAGTACAATATCTTATTCTCACAATCACCCTATGATGTAGGTGATAAAATACATTCCAAGTGACAATGCCAATTCAGTAAAGGTAATCATCTTGCACGAGAGCATGCATCTAGGAAGTCGAGGGAACCAGGATTTTAGGCACCTGTTTTGTTCCAAAGACTATATTCATTCCAGTTTTCCTCATTTCCTCTCATAATAGCTGGCACAGAGTAGACACTCAATAAATGCTGGTGGATGAATAGATGTATGCATAGACACACAACTGCATGACTTCTGGGAATTACAATTTATAAGAGCAAGACTGAGGCCACCTAGCTAGACTCTGACGCAAATTGGAGATCAGCCTCCATTGTTCTTCCTCTTCTGTAATTTGAAAACCTTAGGTTACAAGAGTTTCTTTGCTGATGGTATAAACATCATCTGTTCTCCTAGTATTTCTGCCTCCACAGATGATGAGGGATTTCAAATTCTTAGAGCCCACCGTCTCACCTTCATCACCAAGATCTGACTGGAGGGTATCTTTCTCTAGTGAAGCTACAATGTGGCATTTGGAAATTTGCTTAGGCAGAGTTGGGTCATTCTTGTCATGGAGTAGTGCCCTGCAGGAAAGGGATGCTCAAGTCTAACTCACAGAGCCCCTAAGGGAATTCTGCAGAAGCGGACAAAAATATTAAGACCCCAGAGTTATGGCATTTGGTTTTGCTCTTATGCATTTTGCAAAGGTACTTGACTGCACAAGGAAGAAAACCTTCTTGCTTGTTAGCCTTATTTCCTGCATGTGGGGGCTGCATCTCCCCAAAGAGTTCCTCTTTTTCTAATTGACTCAAAGGCAATGGATAAGCCAGTGGCTATCTTGTGCAAATCTAGGATGTGTTTCAATAAGCCAGACCAAGCAAATGATTCTCAAGCTTACTAAGGTTTAAAAACCACTGATAAGAGTTTTGGGAGCAGAAGGGGTTCTTCCCAAGAGAAGTGAGAGTAAACTGAGCCTTGATGAAGAAGCATTGCTTGCTATCTCATTAATGTATTGACCCTATAAAATCAACTGATATCCAGAGTTAAATGTCTTGCAGAGCTTAGGCTGATAATCTTTGCAAGTTATTGTCATCCAGGCAATAAACAATAATTACATTATTTCTACTCCTTAGCAAGGAGGAGGCAAGTTTTGCAGGCAGCTGGTAAGAGTTGTCAGTTCCCTCCAGTGAAATGTTCTCTACAAAAAGTCAATAGTCAACAGGCATAATGCTGTCATTTCAGAGTGAAATTAATTCCTTTTATTATTTTTACCTGTTGCTCTGCTTTCTTGCAGAGTAAATCTCAGTACTCTGGCTGTGTTGAAAATGCATCTGTATTTTTCCAAAGTGGTGCTTAACTGCCTTCAACTGAATTTGGTGACGACAAATCACACTCTAAGAGGAGCCAGAAAACTGATGCAGTGACAGGCTCAACAGTAACCAATATCCTGTTTAATCCTAACCCTTAGGAGACCAGTCAAGAGCCCCATCCTCCTACATGATGAAAAGAGTTCAGAAGCTTTTTGAGGAAATTATGTAATAAGTGGGCAGCAAAAAGAATGCCGAATGGCTTTGCTTTGGGGAAAGAAAGGTAGTGGTAAAGAAACCAAGAAAGTAGAGGATAATTCAAAAGGGAAAAGTGAACAAACAGGCATAATACTACCTAGCTCTGTCTGAATTAAATTTATCATACATATCTATCACACATTTCCTGACACACCATCTGCTGGGGGGCAACAGAGAATAAACAGGTTATGTGAAGTCTTCAGTGTAACATTTCCTTTCTCAGTCAAGAGGACCAACTTTATCAAAGATCCAATATCTCTCACAATCTTCACCAAGTAGACAAAAAGAAGTGAGAAGTAACCTTTCATTACCATTTTATCCTAAATCTGCTATTTGCTCATTTATTAAAATGAAAAAATACATTTCTTCCACAGTAGAAATCAGAGACAAGTAAAAAATACTTTAGAAGAAGTATATCTAGAATATATATATTTACGTATGTATGTTTGATACTGAAAGAAGTTTACCAGGTTTTCTTGTAATCTTGGGCATAGTGGGAAGGACATAGAATGGGGTAAAGAGTCCCGGGACCCAGTCCCAGCACTAGTGCTTACCAGAGCTGTGCCAGTCTGGATTCTGGCAGGAAACAGATGATACACTCAAAAGGAGTGACTTAAGAAAGTTAACGCAGCAAACCTTTGCAAACATGTGGGCACACTTAGAGGAAGCTAGCAAGGATGGTGAAACATGTGGGAAGCATCAGCAGGATGCCACTACTATCCTAAGGCAGAAGACAAGGAAGAAAATTTGCCAGAACTGCTGAAAGGTGTGCTTACAGGAGATGATAACCAGCAATGCAGCCACTACTAAGCTAGGTATGGAGGGAGGTAGAAAAATAAGAGTTCTACTTTCTCTCTTCTTCTGCCATCTGGACCTATGCATATGAATCCTACATATGGCCAAATGCAACCAGAAGCAGTGAGAGGGCCCTCTGAAGCATTCCGTAAAGGTGAGCCTCTGTGGCCTGGAGTAAAGAGAAAGGGTGCATAGGAGGGGCCAAAAGCAGTTACTGAACACACAAACTATGCAATTTTGATCATTTATCACTGCTGGCCTTCAGTACCATCTTCCAGAACATTAAGAATCTGAGCCAGATAATGTCAGAAGTTTATTCTATCTCTAGTATCATTTGTGAATATTGAATAAAAGAGAAAGGAAGAAAATAAATATTCTAATTGGCCCAACTGATTTATTTGAAACAGGCAGATTTAGCAACTTGGCATTTATTGGTTAACAAACCACAGGTCTTTTTTTCCTCCACCTGCTTTCCTGTAAAAAACTGCCTGTGCCTGAAGGTTATTTAGAAAAACTCTTGACAGCTATTAATAGAAAGCAGATTTAAAATCAGTCTCTAAAAGGCTTAACTTTGTGTACTATAGTTCTGCCCTTGTAGAAAAATTAAAAAAGCTTTTTTAAAAAAATAGCATATAGCTCAGATTATTAGCTATCTCTTTGTTACAAATGTGCAGCTGGGTTCAGAATTTGCATGTTTCCCAGGCAAAAGAATTCAATAAGCAAGTAAGCGAATCCTGCCATTTTATTAAATACGTTCAGAAAACAAAAGTAAAGCAAGCTTTCACTCAGCCGGAACCAGAACATAATCCCCAGAGCCAATAACACATGTTAAAATTTCAGCATCAGAGCCAAATTTGACAAAGGAACTCTCTCTATCCTACTACTCCTGGGGCAAACTATCCTAATTTTGATTCTCACACTCTTGCATTTTGAGATCCTCCAAACATGGCTGCTCAAAGAAGAAAGAAGAGAATTAAGACAGGAGAGCTAAGGTTCGAAGTTTAAAACGCACTTTCAAGATACATGATAAATGGGAGGATCATGAAAGCTCCCTTTATAGGTCAGATATCATTTAACTTGCCCAGGTAGTTGTGCTTCTGTTTGGACACAGGGAGAGAGAGTGTAAATGCATTATCTCCTCCCCACAGTCTTTCTACAGAAACCTTCTCTCTTAATTATACACATCTCTATTGCACAGGTCCTGCCAAGCACTGGTATCCACAGGGTAGATGTTGAAAAAAGTAACAATTACCATCTTCAGTCTGCTGGTACGTTACACCCTCAGACTCAGGGCAAAAGCTTACACCAGAAGTGGCTTAGTGTCCTAATGTAGCAGATTCAACTTGCTGACAATCTTTTATTCTCTTCAAAGCCTCTTCCTCGCTATAGAATTTTATGTTCACAAATCGTCATTGATAATGGTGTCATTCTCGGGGAAGACTTCCAGGGCATCCAACTGCCTGGATTGATGATTAGGGAACTCTGAGCTAGAAACCAAGGCAAGATTTCTATTTTTATTCCTCTTTCAATCCTCATGCCCAATAAAAATAATGAAATGTTTCTTTAAATCATTTATTTTATTAAGAGGAGTCAGGATCATTGTTCTTTCCACTTCTGCGGCAACTGGGGCGAAAGAACAAAAACATGCATAGGTTGAGAGTTCAGTCCCCTGAGTTCTAAGGGCTCTGCCCCTAGTTATTTCCATGAACTTAGGAAGGAGAATTAACCTCTCTGGGAAATTTGGAAAATGAAGTGGTGAAAGTAGATGATTTCTACAACTACTTTCAGGTTTAACATTCTGCAACCTTATTTTTGTGTCAATGCCCCTATTCTACTCTCAATGCAACGGAACTTATTTGTCCCTTATTGCAATCTCTAATTTCCTGAGCTCGTCCTAATTTCTTAGCACATCTTTCTTTCTTTTCCTAGCTTTAATTTTCTCTCTATCCAACCAGAAACCTGAGAGTTAGATGCTTTGCTGACACAAACTGCTATCTTTCTTTTCTCTTTCTTAGCCCCATCTTCTACCAAAGCCATTTGGCAAGTCTCCAATCTCAAGACTCACTCCACAGCTATACTCCTATGTCTAAGTTTCTAAGCATGAGTTGGCAACATCTCAAACAATAGCTCCTGCTACAAGGCTAGTCTGTACTGAGTTTATAATTGTTTCCTTTCAGAAGTCTCTTCAAGCCAGGTATGTAAGTTTCCCATGTTGACCCTCATAGCTATTTGAAAACTTGTTTTTATTCATCTCCAGCAGAATCCCTAAAAATGTTTCTTTCTCTCCTGTTTGTCCAAGCTCTTGGCCTTCTCTCTCTGCAGATAACTTCATTTTTCATAAAGTGTTTATAATAAAACCATTTTCACAGTAAAAATGTTTAGAATTTAAAATACAGCAGTTCATTTTTAGTTCTATTAGTATAAAAAATGATCATAGGCTGGGCGTGGTGGCTCACGCCTGTAATCTCAGCACTTTGGGAGGCAGAGGCGGGCAGATCACAAGGTCAAGAGATCAAGACCATCCTCGCCAACAGGGTGAAACCCCGTCTGTACTAAAAAATACAAAAATTAGCTGGGTGTGGTGGAGTGCACCTGTAGTCCCAGCTACTCGGGAGGCTGAGGCAGGAGAATTGCTTGAACCCAAGAGGCGGAGGTCGCAGTGAGCCAAGATCACGCCACTGTACTCCAGCCTGGCACCTGATGACAGAGCAAGACTCTGACTCAAAAAAAAAGATTACAAATCTCTTACAAAAATCATGGGGTGTTTTTGCATTTCTATATCACTTCCAAGTCAGCTTCATTTTGATTTATAAGCTTAACTACAGATCTAGCTGTCAAACCAGATGTTGTATGGAAAATACCTGCTAAGTCTGATTAGATTTTTCAATTTGCCTCATTTGAAACCCTACAGCAAAAAAAAGAGTGGTTAAGAACGTTAAAAAGTTTTAGGGTAGAGAACTAATTGCTAATTACAATTATCTTTTCTCAGATAATATGTAGCGTGAAAATACAAGTTAATCATTCATAAATGCCTACAAGAGAAAAGGGAGAAAAACAGAAGGCATTTGTTAATTGAATCAAAATATTATGAACATATTCCATCTTTGACATTCTGAAAGTTATTGGAAGGTTCATTTAACTTTGCAAGCATATCTTTATAGCACAACATTCCAAACTAAAATTTTAAGAGGGAAATACAGAACAGAACAGAATGGTATAGGATCTACGGTGGATGGCAACTTTAGTTTTAATTCTACTTTGTGGGTGCCCTTAGAAAAGGGGGGATGATAGGGTTAGGAATAGTGGCAGTGTTGATAAAGGGTGGAAGGAAAAGGGAAGGATCTATAGAAATCTTGAGAGTGACCCTGAAACAGGAGTGGTTCTTAAATCTTTTTTTTTTTTTTTTTTTGAGATGGAGTTTTGCTTTTCTTGCCCAGGCTGGAGTGTAATGGCGCAATCTCGGCTCACTGCAACCTCCATTTCACTTCCTGGGTTCAAGTGATTCTCCTACCTCAGCCTCCCAAGTAGCTGGGCTAATTTTTTGTATTTTTAGTAGAGATGAGGTTTCTCCGTGTTGGTCAGGCTGGTCTCGAACTCCAGACCTCAGGCGATCCACCCACCTCGGCCACCCAAAGTGCTGGGATTACAAGCATGAGTCACCACGCCCAGCCAGTTCTTAAGGTTTTTGCTAAGGAGTACTAGTTAATCCCATGGATCCTTTCTCAGAACAACGTTTTTGAAGCATAAATAAAAACATGGGACTATAAGTACCTTCAATCAACTTGACATAGTTATCACAATATTAAAAACATAAACTGGTAATATAGTAATATATATGCTAATCATAAAATGTTCAATAGCAAGGTCTTATACCGAGTCTAGAAACTGCCATCATGTCAAAAGAAACTGATGAACATAAAAATTATCTTTAAAGCTAGCTATAATAACTGTAGTCTATTATGATAATATCGGTGACTTCTATTGTTGTATATAATCTCTGATCTCCAGTTCATCTCATTCCGTCTCTAACTCACTCCAGAAGATTTGCCCAACAATTCTGCTGAAACTGCTCCCCTTAAAGCCATCAATCAACTCCACATCGCTAAGTCTAATGTCAATCCAGTTCTCAATTGTCATCTTACTTGAACTGTCAGCACTATATGAAACAATTGATCACATTCTCCTTCTTAACCTACCCTCTCCATTAAATTCAAGGGTGCCACTCATTGTTGATTTTCTTCTGACCTCACTGGGACTTTCTTGTGAAGTTCTCTTTGCTGGTTCCTTTTCATCTTGCCAAGCTTTTAACGTTGGGGTATCTCAGATTAGTTCTTGGACTTTCTCTTTTGTGTAAAAATGTACTCCTTTAGCGATTTCATCAGTACTATTGATACAGACATATGAAGATGACTCCAGATTTATATCTATACCCTTGACCTCTCCCCTAAATTCTAGATTTGTATGTCCTGTTATCTATACAATATTTGCATATATTAAATTTGAAATGTCTATTACTTTTTGAGACATTTCAAAGACATAATAGACATTTCAAACTTAATATATGCAAGTTGATTATCCTGATCTTCACCTCCACTCTCTCCCCACTAAACCTATTACTCCTCTAATATTCTCCTGTCCAGTTAATGGCATACTGAGGCCAAATGTTTCAAGTCATTCTTGATGCTTTTCCTTCTCTCTCAAAGCCACTTCCAACCCGTCTCTAAATTCTGTGATTAGAAAACTCTTATGTTCTAAATTTAACTTGAGCCTGTCATTTTGCTAACTATATTACCGCCACTGTGGTTTAAGCCACCATTGTTCCTGGCTTGCTTTATTGAAGTATCGAAGTAATCACCTAATTGGCTTCCACCTTCACCTCATGTCAAAATGTGGGCTAGAGTGATCATTTAAAACGTAAGTTGGCTGGGTGCAGTGGCTCATGCCTGTAGCCCCAGCACTTTGGGAGGCTGAGGCAGGCAGATCACGAGGTCAAGAGATCGAGACCACCCTGGCCAACATGGTGAAACCCTGTCTCTCCTAAAAGTACAAAAAAAAAGAAATACAAAAAAAAATTATCTGAGCATAGTGGCATGTGCCTGTAATCCCAGCTACCTGGGAGACTGAGGCAGGAGAATCACTTGAACCTGGGAGGCAGAGGTTACAATAAGCCAAGACACTGCACTCCAGCCTGGGGACAGAGCGAGACTCCATCTCAAAAACAAACAAACAACAACAAAAAACATATGTCGTAGCAGTCACTTTCCTGTTCAAAACCCTCTAATGGTTTCCCCCATTTCCTCCTCATGAAAGGCAAAGTAATTAGAATGCCTCAAGGCCTAACAGAATTTGATACAATATGCATTTTCTCACTGACCTTATCACCCACTAGTCTCTCTTTGGCTTATTAGAGAACTTCCTTGAGGCCTCCATACTTGCGCCTCCCTCTGCCTATGACACTATTCCCACAAATGTCCACATGGCTTGCCTCCTCACCTCTTCTAAGTCTTTATTCAGATGTCCCCTTCAGTAAGGCCTTCATGATACCCCCTACTTAAAATGGCTTTTAAAATTTTTTCTCCTTATTTTACTGTTCTCCAAAGCAATTATCACTATATAATACTTATTTTATTTATTTCTCTGTCTTGCCCAATAATACATCCCATAAAAGCTGAGATTTTTGTCTGGTATGTTCACATATCTCTCCCCAGTGCCTGGGATAATGCAGGAATTCAATAAGTAGTTGTTGACTGAATGAATGAATCCAGGGGTTCCTTGGAAACTTATCTTCTGGGAAGTCTAGCACATTTATCATTGCAGTAAGAGTCACACATAGTTCTACTTGCCAAAACCATATCATACTCTGTACATTAACCAAAATTATTTTAAATGTGATGCCTGAAAAGAAACAAAGCTAGTGCTTACAGTATTTGCTATAGAGATACTGTAAAAACCAACTAGTGGCTGACAACCACAGGGGACAGTGCATCCACAAGGAGATGCTTCATTATGCCATGGAGGAACAAGCACTTTGACACAGACAGACTTAGCTTTGAACTCCACCTCTGCAACTTGTGAGCTGTGTGGCGTTGGGAAATTATTTACCTCTATAAGCCTCAGTTATTTGTTTGTAGTATGGAAAATCGGATTCTATGATTAATGCATCTTAAATGAAATTATATGCACAAAGTCCCTGGGCACTTGGAAAAAGATGTTCCTTTCATCAATCCCCTCGGCAAGCCAATGACTTTCCAAGTAGATGTGAGCAAATAATAGTGTACTTAAAAATGGTCAAACAAATATAGGGACAGGATTAGAAAGACTGTGATCAGATGAACTGTCAGTCACATGCTACGGCAGTTTGGGTAGAGAGGTTTACTGAGTTCACCCTGACCCTGACAGTTCCCTCAAAAATGATATTTAGATCCCTTTTCAGGGTAAGGTATAGATGACATCTAGAAAACAGCTCCCAAAATAGAAGGAGGCCAAGACTCTATTGATGAGAAAGAGCAGGGTGAGACATCATCTGAAATGGAAGGTGACAGAGAAGAAAGTAAAAGCTTAGCAGAATTTGGGCTAGAAAGTGGCGTTGCCCCATTCTCAAGGATTTGTTTTTATTATCAGTGCACAGACATCAGTTTTTATCCACAGTAACTTCATAGAAAAAACTTTGTCATACTGCTTTGGGATTCAGCACATTCTTCTCTTTCCTTTAACACAAATAAACTATCAGAATTCTACATTGAAGAGCAGATCTTTTTTTTTTTTCTGCATTTCAGTCAATCTAGATGTTAACTGGTAGGAAATATAGACTTAGAAGCAGTGCGCTTTTTCTTTCTCTTTTTCTTTTTTTTTTTTTTTTTTTTTTTAGATGGAGTCTGGCTCTGTCGCCCAGGCTGGACCGCAATGGCATGATCTCAGCTCACTGCAACTTCCGCCTCCCAGGTTCAGGCGATTCTCCTGCCTCAGCCTCCTGAGTAGCTGGGATTACAGGCACGTGTCACCAAGCCCAGCTAATTTTTTTGTATTTTTTAGTAGAGACAGGGCTTCACCGTGTTAGCCAGGATGGACTCAATCTCCTGACCTCATGATCCGCCTGCCTCGGCCTCCCAAAGTGCCGGGATTACAGGCTTGAGCCACCGTGCCCAGCCAGCAGTGTGCTTTTTCTTAAAGCACTCTACCTCATTTCTCTCATACTTTAAAATTATATATATTTTTCAACTGGCACAAAAGTATTATCTTGGGAGAAGTCAAGAAAATAGATAAAATGTTCATCAGCTGATAGCAATTGTAAATATTCATAAATTAGGGACCAGGATTCCTATTTCCTAAGGAATGTGCCCAGCCTGGGAGAAACCTCACTTTAGACCAGTGGGGCTCTTGGGCCCTTTCATCATTACTCTCATACATTAAGTGTGTCTGTCAGGTAACTGTTGATTCACTTCAGAGGAAGTGACATCTTTGATGACCATCACAGGACTGAGTCACCAATTATCCCTACAGCCTGCCCTTGGTTTTCTTTTCTTACAGAATTGTATGAAAAGAAATTGGCAAGGCAGCATGGTAGTAGGAGGGAAAAGGGAGGAGGCAAGCAGATGACATGCAGGACGAAAATGTATCCAGCTTTGGGAAGACTGAGCTTTACCGCTCACAGAAAAGTCAAGTTCAAGTCAGAGCTCAAAATGAAACTGTGTAAAAAAACATTTCACAGGTTTAAATAAAATATTGTATGGCTGCTTGTTTGTTATTTTCATCCCTTATTCTTTCCTGTTTCCATTGTTAAGCACAATTATTGGCATAAAAGAGGTTTTTAATACCCATTTTTAGACTGCATTCTAGCCTGAGCAATAGAGCAAGAATCCCGTTCTCTCTCCCTCTTTCTTTCTCTCTTACATACTATTTTTTCTTTCTTTCACTCTTTATTTCTTTTCTCTCTTTTTCTTTCTTTCAAAAAAATCAATAAAAATTAATTAATTAATTAATCAGCCAATTATTTGTTGCGTGCAACTGCACACAAAGTACCTTGGTGGGTACAGGGTTGAATAATGTGTGTCTAAAGTATGATGTTTGTTGATTTCACAACTAAGACAAATTAATGGACTGGAATGAATATCTCCCTTCAAAGGGGAACCCTGTGCAGATCTTATATGGGACAGTCTGGCCTCACACCTTTTCTGGACTCCCTATTTGGAGGGCTTCATGAGCATACATTCATATATACCGTTGAAATCAGGTTCATGGTTTTAAAACCATCCTTGTCAAAGTACTGTCTCATGTTGACAATGTGCCAGGCCCTGTGCTATGTGCTTTCGTGCATTACATTACTTCAATTGCATGACAAATTGTGAAAGCAGGTGCTATTCTCATTTCTATTGTAATGAAAGAAATAAAAGCTCAGAAAAGTTAAGTGACTTTTGCAAAGTCTCACATGTTCTAAGTGTCCAGCAGGAGAAGGGAACTGAAGACTCTGTGGCTTCAAAGGCCATTCTCTTCCCATAACATTAACATTTTTTTCCTTAATTAAAAGAATGGAGTTTTCCTTCCAGCCTGAGAGGCTACCGTATCTCTTGGGCTTGGATCTCAGTGACTACCTACTGCTTCCATAAAGGGCAGCCTCTCAGTGCAAAAAGATGTCTCTGAGTTGATTACTCTTCCTGAATAAATTCAAGTGAATATGCTCTTGGATCTGCAGCCAGTCCTAAGGAGAGAGAGCAGGAATGTTATGAATCACGGATTTATTACTTTAATATTCCTGAAGCTTCCCCAAGTGGCTGAGAAAGGGATAGTAATCAACTGAGTATAACAAGAGTAGGATGTATAATCAATAATCATCTAGATGTATAAGGTGAAGTGTATTTACTTAAACATGCCACTTCGTTATTGTATCTAGGTAATATTCGGCTTCCATTCTTATGTGATACGTAATTTCTTCCTTCCTTCACTTCTTGCCGGTACAATATAATATTGAGGTTGAATATGTGAGCTCAGTTTAGTTTTGATCCCTGGCTTAGTCACTTACTAGCAATGGGAGCTAATTATTTAATCCCTTCTTAAGTCTCAATGTTCCTCTAAGTAAAATCATAATAATGGTACCTACCTCACAAGGTTATTCATAGGGTTGTTGAATGGATTAAATCTGATCATTTGAAAGAGGCATTAACATACTTTTTGGTACATAGTAAACACTAAATAAACATGAGATATCACTTTTTTTTTTTAGATGCCCAGGCTGGAGTGCAGTGGCATGATCTCAGCTCACTGCAACCTCAGCCTCCTGAGTTCAAGATATTCTCCTGCCTTAGCCTCCCAAGTAGCTGGAGTTACAGGCACATGCCACCACACCCTGCTAATTTTTGTATTGTTAGTAGAGACAGCGGTTTCACTATGTTGATGAGGCTGGTCTCGAACTCCTGACCTCAGGTCATCTGCCTGCCTTGGCCTCCCAAAGTGTTAGGATTACAGGCGTGAACCACTGCCCCCGACCAGAATTTTCTTTTTATTTAACATGTACAAAACTCTGCTCTAGGCATCCTAAAAGTTCTTACCTTCACAAATTCAACAAACATTTACTGAATGCTGGAGATTATAAAGGATTCTGATATGGTTTCGGTCCTCTAAAAGCTCAATGTGTGGCAGAGGAAACAGATCAGTGAATAAATCAATGGAGTTAAAAGTCTATGGTATCTAGTTGTTGTACACACTGTCCAGGATACAGTGCAAGCATGAGAGTGAGTGGCAGTTCTACTTGGCTGTTTTGTCTGGCGGGGTTGGGGGGGGGGTGGTGCTTCAAAAATGTGATGTTTGAGATTAGTCTAGAAGGCTAGTTCCAGAGGGTAGAAAGAAAGGGAATTCCATGCAGAAAAGAAAAGCAAGAATGAAAGCAAGCTAACATGAAGGAAACCATAGATACTGTGGTGGGACAAATCTCAAACAAGAGGTGGGAGGCGGATGGATCTAAAGTCTGGGGGGAAATCACCATAAGTAGTCACAAGCAGTGTCAGCAAATGTTGCTCTAAACCATGTAAGTCCCAGTGCTCCCCGTGGCCTAATCCCTGCACAAAGTCACATATAAGAAACAGTTTCACTGTCAGGAGGGAATTAATGACAATCAAATTTTCTCCAGCCACCATACTTAAAAATGTCAGAGGGCAGAAATACAGTCAACTCCAAGAACTCCTAATATGTGGGTTTGCATCTCTCTCCCCAAAAATCTCACACTCATAACAACCGTAGAAGGTGTCTCCTCTCTCTCTCCACCCCACAAGTCCCACGTGCAGTTTCTTCAATGCCATGCCCCTCTTTCCTCCATCCCAGCCATAGCCACCCCCTAAGTGCCTGCTTTGCTCCCAGCTGCTGGCCAGTCCAAGGACAGCCAACAGGGAATTCTCAACCATGTTATGTTGTAAGATAACATAGTCAGGGCATTTATTTGCTGGTGGAGCCCATGTGGTTTTAAGGAAAAGGAGGCTATCCCTAACTCAGCAGCTCCTGGAAGGCCTCAGGTAGCAGATAATACCTGAGTTGGGACTATGCCATCTGAAAAGGTTTAGACAGATGGAAAATAAGAAAAAAGCCATGTTGAGGAAGAAGGAAAGGTACAAATGGAGCCAAGGCTGATGTAGGATCTCTACGCATTGGGAACAGTTGTACTCACTTTTGGGAACAGTTGTACTCGCTTTGCCCTCTGCACACCTGGGATGCAGGTTTTCTGAGGCACCACAGCATTTTGGAAGTAGAAGAGACCTTAGATATTCTTTCTTCCAGCCCTTCGGCTTTAGAGATGAAATTTAGGACCAGAGACAAAAAAAAAAAAAAAAAAAAAAAAAAAAACCCACGATCCTTGTTTAAAATTCCAAAATTTACCTTACTTCTTCAGTCACAATTACAAATGAGATTCAACATCCCCAGAAAACGATGACGTTACTTGTCGTGAGTGTGAACATATGGAGTCACTAAATGTATGAAATAGGTGGGTACGTATTTGTGTGTTCCTTTTAAAAAGGATGTACTCCTTGGGATATGTGCTTCAGGATTCATTTTAGCAAAAATGATGGAAGTGGGAGAAAGGCAGTATGGGGTGAGCATTTTAGGGGGTGGTACTTATTTAAATTCTCCCTGGGCTCTGTCACTCACAAGTGGTATGATGTCGGTCGGTTCCTTAGTCTCCTTGAGCCTCAGTTTCCCCATCTATAAAGTGAAGTGTGTGATTGCACCTTGCTCCCTGTGTCGTTGCAAGGATCAGTTGAGATAATGAACATAAAGCCCTTATCGCAGGGGCTGGCAGCAAGTCACTGCTAAATGGGTGGTAGCTAATATTATTAGTTCTGTTGAACAAACAAATTCTGCAGGCGCCTTGCAGCAGACTTTCTAATATGTTCAGCATCCATTTCAATCGTATTTAATGTGTTTCCCTTGCCCTCTGGGCCATGGTCCATATTTACAGGCAAGGAGCTTTGTTGGCAATATCAGCATTGATTGTGGGACAACCTGGGGGCCTTCAAACTGTCCCTTCCTCAAGATGGCCGTGCCAGTCAGCCCTCAGGGGAATAGCAGGACTCTGCCAACTGCACTTGGTGTGGGAAGCGTGGTCAGCAGGGTGAGCACAGACTCCAACCTGGCTGGGCAAGGTGAGCAGGCAGATGCTCGTTCCGACACAGACGTTGCCCAGGAGAGTGGCAGCCGCTGGTGTCAGGATTTGCTAACTGTGGGCACAGCATTCACGCACAGCCCTGGAATGGCTCTTGCATTAGGAAAGATTCTTCCTGTCTCTCATTTTGTGGCAATTTCCTTCTCAGGGACAAAGCCTGGCTCTGTTACAAGATTTGGTTTACAGAAAAAGGCTCTTGTGCTGTGCCCAGTTTTCCAGATGGGCTGCTCTTTAAACTAAAAAACATTGATTTGGCCAGGTTCACCTGGTGAACCCATAAGTGCAGCAGGGCTAGTTTTCCCATTTGAATGCCCCCTTTTTTCATTAAGCTTTTTCTCTTAAAGGCAAGACACACTGATTATTTAGTTTGTTCCCTGCCAGAACACTCACAAAACACATACACATCCTATAATCGAGCACATTTATTATAGTAGTTCTCCCTCCATATTTCAAGCACAGCAGTATTTTACCATGGAAAGGATCTGACCTTTGATATCAAAACTCTTGATTCTGAATTCTGGGTCTGCCACACCAGACCTTTGTGACTTTGGACAAGAGTTCCATCCTTGGGGCTCAGTCACCTTGTCTGTAATATGTCGATAAGACAACCTACCTCCTCCATCTTGCAAAGAATAAAAGAGATGAGTTATGTAAATTACTTAATATTGTGTGCCTGGAGCATGGTAAATGCTCATTAAATGTCCCTGCTATTATTTCACGTAACTAGTTGCAGAACAAATAAAGTCACATCTCTCTTAATAGCGTAATTAATTTCTCAAGCTTTTCATAGGACCAAATTGGCAACAAGCTGAAAAGTTCCTACTGGGGACCTCTCCATTGCTCCTGAATGGTCCGAGAATGCTTAATCAGCATGAATGAGGAAGTTTGCTCTAAATGCTTCACAGAGAGCTGGAGAATCAGTCAGCAGGTGGGCCCCATTTTTTTGCTGTTGCTTCATATTGGGTTGACATTGAAACCTGGGCCTGCATTGGCCACGGGGCCCATCTACTGATGCAGGGATGCCAGTACTGGTCCAGCAGTTTTTCCAGGATGTAAGGTAAATGGCAAGGCATTCTTTATCCCCATGGCAATGTATCTCTGTACTCCAGAATGTTACTGTGGGCCCATTTTCCAGGTACAGCCATACTTTAAGTGCAGGTGCTAATATAGGTTTTGTGTGGGCTGGAGTTGATTAGTGTTAATTGAGCCATGGAAAACACACACACACACACACACACACACACACACACACACACACACACCCTTGTACCTACAGGATAGGCCCACAATAGCATTCTGGACTATGGATGTGCATTCCACTGTGGATATATAAATATATTACACATTGAAATACATACACATATACACACACCCATAGCAATCACTAGGCTAGGGTGATGGATTATCTCATTTAATTTTTTTTCTTTCTTTTCTTTTCTTTTTTTTTTTTTTGAGACACAGTCTCACTCTGTCACCCAGGCTGGAGTGCAGTGATGCAATCTCAGCTCCCTGCACCCCCACCTCCTGAGTTCAAGCAATTCTCCTGCCTTAGCCTCTTGAGTAACTGAGATTATAGGTGTGTGCCACCAACGTCCCCAGCTAATTTTTGTAGAGATGGGGTTTCACTATGTTGGTCAGGCTGGTCTTGAACTCCTGACCTCGTGATCCACCCACCTGGGCCTCCCAAAGTGCTGGGATTACAGGCGTGAGCCACTGTACCTGGCCTCTCATTTAATTTTCACAACTGCTGTCTTAGTCTGCTAGAGCTACTATAATAAAATACCATGGAGAGAGAGAGAGAGAGAAACACAAAGAGATCTTTCTCTGGTGCCCTCTTATAAGGACACCAATCTCATCATGAAGGCCCAACCCTCATGACCTCATCTAATCCTAATTACCTTCCAAAGGCCTCATCTCCAAATACCATCACATTGTAGAGTAGGTATAAACTTGGTGGGGACACAAACATCCAGTTCATAACGGCCACCCTGTGAGTTAGCTAATAGTATGTTTCTTATTTTATGTATGAGGAAACAGTCATAAAGAGGTGAAGTAACTTACAGTCTCTTGAACTAGTAAGAAGCAGATTTGGGCTATTCGTGTTATGAACAGAGGCAGTCTGAATCTCTATTTCCAGTTCTTATTTATTTTATTAGTTTTTACTTGAGCTTAGGTTTTTTAGATTACAACTTCTTGCTTGCTCCTCTCATGCTCAGCCTGCATGGTTGAGTGAGGGGTGTGTGGGCAGTGTCTCCACCAGAATGCACCTCTCCTTGACAAACCACCCTGGGGGTTCTGATGGCCATGCTGGTCTTCCATCTTCCTGGTGAACCCCCAGAGGCAGCTTTGTCTTCCCTTCTGGCAACATACCTCAGCCAAGAAAGTTTTGTTATATAAAAGAGGTTCTAATAACTCTGAAACTCTTTTTTTTTTGAGACAGAGTTTCAATCTTGTCATTCCAGTTGGAGTGCAATGGTATGATCTCAGCTCAGTGCAACCTCTGCCGCCTGGGTTCAAGTGATTCCCCTTGCCTCAGCCTCCTGAGTAGCTCGGACAACAGGTGCATGCCACCATGCCCGGCTAATTTTTTTGTATTTTTAGTAGAGATGGGGTTTTACCATGTTGGCCAGGCTGGTCTTGAACTGCTGGCCTCAGGTGATCCACCTGCCTTGGCCTCCCAAAGTTCTGGGATTACAGGCATGAGCCACAATGCCCCCAACTCTGAAACTTAAAAGAAACAGGCTCCAAAATAAGTGCTGGCCCCTTCACAACCCTCAGGCTTCTCAGCCTCCACTCATGTGTGCTCTTGCGTCATCCAGTGGCCAGCCTGTGTACTGCCACCAACGCTGCTCCTCGCTCCTAGTCCTTATGCCTTACCCCTGACTACAGCTCAAACTCATTAGTGCCCAAGGCCGGGGAAGAGAGGGGAGAGGATAATAGGATGAGGTTGAACAACTCCAAATACTTACAGTGGTAAAGTGTGCAGATTCTGATGCCAGTGGTTTGTGTTCTAATCCTGGCACCTCTTGCACGTCTTTCGGCAATATATTGGACTTCCTGTGCCTCCATCCCTACGTCTGATAACTGAGATCCCATTAGAAACTCATAAAGTTTTGGGGAGGGTTAAATTATATGATACACGCAAAGTGCTGAGAACAATGCTTAGCATACATAAAGCGCACTGTAAATGTGACCTATGAAGTGAAGTGCCTGCTCCTGCTTCGTCATGATTGTACATTTCCCGAGGCCTCCCCAAAAGCCAAGCAGATGCTAGCATCGTGCTTTCGGTACAGCCTGCAGTGAACCCCCAGAGGCAGTTATAAATATGAATCTTAGATATATCACTTAGATGTATCACTGCTTACCCACATGATGGAGGCCAATTCCTTCAGCTTCTCCAGCTTTGGTTTCTTCATATGTAAAATGCAACAGATGAAAATAAAAACCATATTAAGTCTTAGAAGATCTGGTTTCCTGTTTCAATCTGTTTCTAATCAGCTCTGGAGGTTGGCAAGTAATTCTGTCTCATTGTGCGTCAGTGTTTGCCTATAAAACAAGAGAACAGGATCAGATCATCACTAAAACCTCTTAGCCTAAAGATATATGTTTCTGTTAACTTAGTATATTGCTGGGTACAGGGTAAGTGCTCAATGCCAATGATCCTGTAAACCCATAACACGTTTTTATTGTTTATATATAATTATGATTACTTCATGGGGTTGTATTGAATGGGAATAAATAAAATTTCATTTGTTATTTACAGCAATCCTGTGTGAGAGTAATATTGATGAGGACAGCTGTGTTAGTCTGTGCTTGAATTGTGAATTGCTATAAAGAAATACATGAGCCAGGGTAATTCATAAAGAAAAATGTTTAATTGGCTTATGGTTCTGCAGGCTGTACAGGAAGCATGATGCTGGCATCTGCTTGGCTTCTGGGGAGGCCTCAGGAAGCTTACATTTATGACGAAGGCGAAGGGGAATCAGATACTTCACTCGGCCGGAGCAGGAGCAAAAGAGATAGGGGGAGGTATTGCATACTTTAGAATGACCAGATCTCATGAGACCTCACTATTGCAAGGAAATTGCCAGTAATGGTGCTAAATTATTCATGAGAAACTGCCTCCATGCCAATCACCTCTCACCAGGCTCCACTTCTAATACTGGGGATTACAATGTGATTTGAAACTTGAGTGGGGACACGCATCCAAACTATATCAGTAGCTAACATGGTTTCAGGGCTTACTATATTTTGTATTAAATTCCTTCCATGCTCTACTTCATTCAGTCTCTACAATGGTGCTCTGAATTAGGTATGATCCTTATTCCCCTTGTTCAGATGGGAAAATTGAGGCTTGGAGGTTTAAGTAACATGTTTCATGTTACTTTGGTGGAGCGGGGGCTGAAGAATAGACCATAAGAAGATGACTGCTCCATAGATAGGCAGTTATCAATGAAGCCACCTGACAGAGAGGGACTCTGAGGCTCGGTCAGGAAATAGTAGGTCCAAATTCACTTACCCGTGAGCGACAAGTTCAAAACCAGAATCCAGGCTTTCTCTTCCCTCGTCTGGAGTGCACTGAACCGTGCAGCCTCTCATGCCCTTTTGTTTGTGGAATAAATGAATACAAATGAAAGCTGATTTGTGTTCATTTCCAGCTAACTGGCAGATTTACACTTTCTCCGCAGCACACCTTCGACACACACATCCTCGTGCATTCTCTTTTCAGTCTTTGGGGATCTGTCTTCTCTCTCTGACTCACTCCCTGGCCCTGGGAAACTAAAGTCATAGCGCCATCTGCGAACATATCAGTATCAGACTCCAACAAGGGCTGCGGTCAGCATTGAGAAACAGGGGCAGATCCTGTTGCTTTACCTGGTAATGAAATCAAAGACAGAGGTCCCCAAGTGCAGATGACAGACCCTCCTGAGACAAAATGAGCCATGAGAATTCCCAGGGCTGGCAGCAGTTATGAGAGGCTTGGGAAATTACCCAGGCTAATTAAATGTGTGAAATAATACATGAAGGGAGTAAGAAAGTCCTGTGTTCCCTCTCTTTAATGTGCCTACATTCACGGGGCATCTGTCATTTTGGTACCAAGTCTCAGAAAACAGCCTCAAAGGAGAAATCCAGGTAAGAAGTTCCACTCTGCTTGAACTAGAGAACAAAGATCTTATTGGAAAAATTAATGAGTACATTAATGAAAGATAAGTAATCGTGTGGAAGGGTCAAATACAAGGCTTAGCCCATGGAATGAGTTTGATGAATGTTTATTGGATTAATTCATCTATTCCTTTAATCACTTAAGTCCTACATAGCTGCCATCATGCCAGGTTAAGTGATAGAATTTGCAATGAAACAAGTCTGAATGCACACCTCTAGACTGCTGCTCACTAGTTGTGTCAATCTAGAGTTGTTATCTGCTCAAATCCTGTTTCTTACATATGCATTTATTTATAGCATTTTTTTGAAAATTAAGTGAACCCAGATAAAATAATTCAATGATTACCACATCTGTTGTGACGGATCTAAGCATTTGATGATACGAAGGCCACTCAGAGAGTTGCTTTGAATTGCACCATTCATGCTTTCATTCAACAAGCCTGTTTCTTTTTTTTTTTTTTTTTTTTTTTGAGGAGCTGATCTGATCTTCCCCTCAGACTGAAAGGAACATGCAAGGTAGCTTAGGAAAGCAAAGTTCAACCTGAACACAGGAAGACATTATTTAAGCCTGAATAACTCTGCTCTGGGGAGCTGTACTAAGGTTAAAATAATTTTGCGTGTGGATATAGTTGTCCGTTGACACCAGAGGGTAAAGTCACATCTCTCTGGCTGGAGTTGGGTTTCCCTAAAAGGAGGGGACAATCAAACTGCCAATCTGATGAGAAAGGCAGATCCCAAAGTGGAAAATGGGGACCCAGAAGGTGAGCCTTCATCTGGGTGGGAAAAGAAATTCTCCGCTCTGAACCACCAGACATGTAGGGCCTCTGGGCTGGGAGTGGCTACATGCTCAAGGATACTCTGCGTGGAAAGGGTGCACACCGTTCTTTGACCTCTAGAGGTCGCCTGGGAGGTAGGCAGAGGCACCCTGGGACAGACTTCATAGGTGGGCCTGGGCCTGTACAATCACATCTCAGAGGTTGAAGGTCCTGCTAATGTGATTTATGTAGATGTGAGTTTTGAAATATTAATGTAAACGTGATGAAAATGTGTCTGCTCAGCTAGGAAATCCAAAAAAGCTCCCCCAGAGAGATTATTTTATATATTTTTTTCATGGGAATTGAGAACTGCATAACAGACACAATTTGTGCGATCACATTGGCTCAGAGAAGAATTTGTGATCAACTCAAATATTCATGGAAAAATGTTGACTGAATGCCTACCCTGGGCCAGACTTTCAATTTCTGTTTCCCGGCTGTACTGATTTTTTTTTTCTTTTTTTCTTCTTTTAAAATTGTTTTTAAGTTACGCCCTCTTGTCTTTTTCGTGTTCTCTTGTAAGATGCCTGAAATTCTTTCTGAAACAAGGAAGGGTATAATTAAACTGTGTGATACAACTGCTGAAGGAAACTAACACCATCTTAAGACGCATTAACCATCATTTCTTACCTTCATATAGTTTTACAATTTACAAAGAGTTTTGTTTCCAGTATTTCATCTGATTTGCATGTCAATGTTTTGAAGTAAACAGGAATTATTATTCCCATTTTAAGAAGAAGAAAGCTGAGTTTCAGTGTGGTTAAAAGATTTGCTTCAAGTAGGTGGATCGTGGACTTGAATCCATTACAATTACACTTACTCCAGTTTTCTTTGCATTCCACCAAATGAGATCATGTATTATGGAACATAATATTCTCATCGTACCCAGAGGAGGCCAGGCCATGTTTGGAATATGATGTTCAATTGTGTAAGCCTTGTTGTATTTGCAGAAGGGAATGGCCATGATGAAGAGTCTAGATGCCACGTCATAGGGAGAATTATCTAAGGGCTGGGAACAATAGCCTGAAGCAATAATAGCCTGACCTACCCCCGATCATCAGCTGTCCTAAAGTATTGTACCATGTAGTCAGGCACTTATCCTTAAAATTTTGTGTGATAGAAATTGAGCCAATGGATGGATGGAAGAAGAATCCTGTGAGGTTGCGCTTGCCTCCTGGTTGCTTCTCTAGTGTTCATTCTGCCTGCAAGGGTAAGGATAACTCGACAAACAGGGTTGAGCAATAGAATAATATTATCTCACATAGCGGGAATTAACAAGCTCTAGTTGAGAGAGATCCAAACATGGAATTCTTATAAACTCAGTGATCTCTTTGTTAACTGAGTCCTTTCCATTTCCATTCTGTGGTTAGTAACAACGGCTCCATTCTAAGGCTGACACCATTATAGTCACCAAAAAAACTCTTCTGGTGGCAACCAGGACTATATACTGTCTCATTTATCTCTATCAGAGAGAGAGGAAAACATCTTCCCCAGACACAGAATATAATATAATCTTTCCCCTTCGTCTTATCGGTTTAATTTAGGCTGTAGCCTAACCCCAGACCAATTGCAGTCAGCAGAGGAATTCCATGCACTGATTAGATGAGGCTAATCAGGAATTAAGCATGCAATCTACCCAGTGATAAAGTAGCTCCCTCTGGAGTCGTATGGACTGCGTGGCAGGTGAGTAGATACATGAATAAAATTTTATTGCTGTTGGAAGGCCAGAATTCAGAAGGATTAGAGGGTAGTCAAGAGCAGGGGTCCCCAACCTTTTTGGCACCAGGGACTAGTTTTGTGGAAGACAATTTTTCTATGGACAGGGTGGCGATGGGGGTGGGGATGATTGGGGGTGAAACTGTTCCACTTCAGATCAACAGGCATGAGATTATCAGAAGAAACGTGTAACCTGGATCCCTCTCATGTGCAGTTCACAATACGGTTTGCAATCCTATGAAAATCTAGTGCCACTGCTGATCAGACAGGAGGCGGAGCTCAGGCAGTAATGCCCACTCACCCGCTGCTCACCTCCCGCTGTGCAGCCTGGTTCCTAAGAGGGCAAAGATCTGTATCGGTCTGTGGCCTGGGGATTGGGGACCCCTGGCCAAGAGTGTTTGTTACACCCTCTTCCACTCGTACACTTCCTCATTACTACACTCCCCTTCTGCATCATAAAACAATGGAACATTATTTTATGGAATTTTTGACTTAGGCTAAGCCAATCGCTGTGTTTCATCATTTTGGCCCCATAAATTATTAGGTCTTAATCCTGTCTAATTAGAGTAAGTTTCACCACTTATTCCAGTTTGATTATCTGGAATAAAAGCTCTTAATCTGTTACTCAATATAACGATGGCATGTGGCTAGAAGACCCTAGAAATGCTCTTGACACATTTTCCTATTACCAAAAACGTAGTCTAATGAGAATGCTGACACATGGAAGATGTCAGGGCATAAAGGATTGCCAGAAAATGGAGTTGGAGCCTTGAGGGCACTATGAACCTCTGGCGCAAATTGTACCTGAAACTCACCTTAACACCGAACCTCTCAATTACTGACTTGAGCAATTCTCATTGTGTTTAAAACCACCTTCAGATGTGCTTTCTGTTTCTTGCAACACGAAGAATCCTTGATCATACAGAAGAATCCAGTTTAATCAGATGAATATGTTTCTAATCAGAACTTCCCCAAAAATAAAATAGACCACCTCCTGTCCCCTTTGTCTTCTGTGACGGGAGGTGTTTAGGGAGAGGCTGGCTGGCCTTCTGTCCAGGATGCCATAAAAAGGATGTCTGCATTGGTGGGAGGCTGAATAAACTACCTTCTGAGAACCCTGACAATTCTGATACGCGAATACCTCTATAAAGCCAAGACAAAAGTGGAAATTGAGCCAAAACGTGCCTAGGGGAATCTAAATAAAAGTTAGTTGGATGAAAAATAAGAACTTTCCCTCTGAAGTAGAACTAGAGAAAAGGTGTGTTTCATTCATTTGTTCTTTGATTCTATCATTTATTCAACAGCTATGCATTAATCTACAAATATATGCTGGGCACTAAAGATACAGGAATTAATGAAATCAAGATACTGCTTTCCTGGAGCTTTTATTCTAATGGCATGCTGTAGTGGCACGCTAAAAGATATGGGCTTCGGATTCAGAAATATCTGAATGTCAGTCATGACCTCTGTAAGCCATGTAACTTTGGGTTGGCCTCTCTGATCTTCAATTTCTTCATTGGTTAAATGGGATCTATTACACCTATGTCATATGGTAATATGAAGGTTAAATGAGATAATGCATATATGTGAAGTGCTGCAAAAAGACCGGGAACAAAGCAGTTAAGGAATAAATGGTATTTTTCATCCATAGCTATGGCACTAACAGATACAGATTAAAGGAAAAGTTCCAACATTTCATCTTCTGTATGGTCCCCACCAAGTGCAGATATAGTAAAAATCAGATGGTCATGCAGAAGTCAGGAAGAACTTGATTTGAAATGAAACAGATAAATGTAATTTGAATGAGAGAGGCGAAAAATGTCTAAGTTCATGTGTTCATTGATTCAGCAAGAGTATTTTATCTCCAATGAGTTAAAAACTATTTTAGGTGCTTGGGACCCAACAGTGACCAAAACAGAAAGCGTTTATATTCTACTGAAAACAGAAAGACAGTAAATAAAATATAGAGGGATTGTTATAATGTTACATGGCACTAAATGCCAAATCAGTGATACTGATAACTGGTGCTAAGGAAATGGAGAGGAGGTAGATGGACCCAAGGGTTTGGGTAACTAGAGAAGTTTTGGGTGGGAATATCAGGATGTTGGAACTAACAGAGCACACGTCTCAAGCCTTGGGGGACACTGTGAAAATGATATGTGTAGTGTGGCATCTGTATTTGGAAAATCTGCAAAGGCATTGCAGGCCAGGAGAGTGTTGATGCACCAATGCATAAAAGTATGGGGAATGGGATCTTTTGTCATTCTAATAGAAGATTTCAGCAAAGTTCAAATCCTGGTTCCACTACTTAATAGGTTACTTTGAGCAATTTGTAACCTTGGTCATAGACGTGAGATGATGATTCATTGAGAGAATGCCTATAATGGACTCAGCATATAGTAAGCTTTCGATAAATAACAATTATTACCATTATTAATACTGTGATATTAAGGCACACTACCAAGTGTATTCATTTTCTATTGCTTCTATAAGAAATTACCAAAAATTGAGCGACTTAAAGCACCATGTATTTATTAACTCACAGTTCTTTGGTTGAAAATTGGATACTTTGCTAAGGATATCACAAGGCTAAAATCACAGTATCGGTGGGGCTGAGCTTTTATCTAGAGGCTCTGGAGAAGAATCCTCTCCCAAGCTCATCCAAGTTGTTGAAAGAATTTACTTCCTTATGGTTGTGGAACTGAGGTCCCCATTTCTTTGCTGCCAGGGACCACCCTGTCCCTAGAGGCTGCTCACATTCCTTCTCACATAGGCCCTTCTTCAAACCAACAGCCTTGCCTCAAGTCCTTTGATAGGAGTTTGGCCGTGTCCCCACCCAAATCTCATCTCAAACTGTAATCCAAATTATGGATCATGGGGGTGGTTTCCCCCATGCTGTGCTCATGATGGTGAAAGAGTTCTCACAAGAGCTGACGGCTTTATAAAGGAGGGTTTCCCCTCTCTATCTCTCTCTTACCTGCTGCCATGTAAGACGTGCCTGCTTCCCCCTCCACTTCCTTTAGTTGGGCATCAGCAGCCTTGGGCTGAATATTGGTAAGTTTCCCTCATATTAATGGCATTTTGATAAAGTAAGTCACAGATTTCTGGAGCGGGAGAGAAGGTCAATGGTAAGATGCCACATGGTGATGCAAGGGCTAATTATGGGGGACGTTATAGTCGTGTAGATTCCACTGGCTTACTTGTGAAGAATGAAAGGTAGTACCTGCATTGCAGCAGAGGATGAAGCCAGATAACTACAGTCATGCATTGCTTAAAGACAGGGATACCTTCTGAAAAGTGCACCCGTAGGTGATTTTGTCATTGTGTGAACATGACAGAGTACACTTACACAAACCTAGATAATATAGGCATATAGTATAGCCTATTGCTCCCAGGCTACAAACCTGTACAGCATGTTACTGCACTGAATGTTGTAGGCAATTGTAACACAATGGTAAGTTTTTGTGTATCTAAACATATCTCTACAGAGAAAAGGTACGGTAAAGATATGGACTAAAAGATAAAAAATGGTACACCTCTACAGAGCACTTACCAGGAATGGAGTTTACAGGACAGGAAGTTGCTTTGGGTGAGTGAGTGAGTGAGTAGCGAGTGAATGTGAAGGTTTAAGACATTGTTGTACGCTACTGTAGACTTTATACACACTGTACATTTAGGCTACACTAAGTTTATTTTTAAAGCATTTTTCTTTTTCCAATAATAAATTATTAGCTTACTGTATCTTTTTTACCTTATAAACTTTTTAATTTTTTCAACTTTTTGACATTTTATTATAGCACAACTCAAAACACAAACCCACTGCACAGCTCTACAAAAATAGTTTATTTCTTATTTCCTTATTCCATAAGGTTTTTCTATTTAAAAATTTTTTATTTTAGGCTGAGCATGGTGGCTCACACCTGTAATCTTAGCACTTTGGGAGGCCAAGGCGGGCAGATCAAGTGAGGTCAGGAGTTCGAGACCAGCCTGACCAACATGGTGAAACCCTCATCTCTACTAAAAATACAAAAATTATCCAGGTGTGGTGGCACATGCCTGTAATCCCAGATACTTGGGAGGCTGAGGTAGGATAATGGCTTGAACCCGGGAGGCAGAGGTTGCAGTGAGCTGAGATCATAACATTGCACTCCAGCCTAGGCAACAAGAGCAAAACTCCTCAAAAAAAATTATTTTAATTTCTTAACTTTTTTGCTGAAAACTAAAACACAAACACATACATTAGCCTAGGCCTCTACAAGGTCAGGATCATCTGTGTCACTACCTTCTACCTCCACAACTTGTCCCACTGGGCAGTCTTCAGCAGCAATAACACATATCGAGCTGTCATCTCCTAAGATAAAAATGCCTTCTTCCAGAATAACTTCCAAAGGGGAAGATGATCATAATCTCAAAAGACACAACCTGAACCCCATAATCCCAAATGTTGAAATCCTGAAAGATCAAAATCTCAAAAATATAATTCTGGAAAATATAATTTAAAATTGTATTTAAATCTATTTATTTACATTTTTAAATAAAGGTTTTATTTGAACAACAGAACATATCACAGGCCACTTTACCTAATAAAATAGGCAATAATAGTCTGCATATTTTGGCAAGCATAAAGTATACATAGGTATACTAACAACAGTCACACGAATATAACAGCTATGAGCAAAGGAATCATATTCATAAAGAAATAGGTCAAGGAGGAAAATGTATAAATGTATATTACTGTAGTTGGTAATTGTATGCACCCAGCTTTATAACTGCAGTCATCTGAAATACCACGATGGACAAACTAAGTCTTTGAGATCAATCAAAAACTTGATGGGTTACCACTGCAGCCCCACCGCAGCAGTGGCCCAGAGAGTCAACATCTTGAGAAATTTTATCTCTCACAAATGCAGATGTACTAAAAGGATATCTCTCCCAGGACTCAAAAAAAAAAAAAAAAATAGAAAAGATATCTCTTCATACAATGAAGAAGCTTTAACATTTTTATGTATACTTGTAACACTTACACACAAAGTCAATGCTGTGGTAATGCACTTTCGTGGAATAGCATTTGCAAAAGATGCATAAAAGAAATTAGAACTCTCCAAAAATCATTATACGGTTTATACCTCCAGTACTGGAAATGATATGAAGATGAAATACATAGCATAATGGATTGTAAAAAATAATGCTGATAATTTAAAGCAGTAAAAAATAAAACTAACAACAGCAAAGAAAAAAACTAGGAAGAAAATTTAACATACAAAAAGGATATGAAGAAGATTATGGGCAATTGCATGGAGGTATTTCATAAGAGCTAGCTGACTTTCATGATAATTAACTATATTCTTGCATCACAATGAAGAGGTTTTTTTTTCTTTTAGGGCATGACTCTCCTCAGATAATATGTTCCATTCATTTTCTATGTGGTGCTTCTTTTTGAAAATATTCTGATTCAATATACACTAATGTGGGTATTCTCTATTGAATTTTCTTATATTCTGTGTCATACTTCTAAATTGTTTTGGGGAAGTGAAATCTGTTCCATAGGCACTCATATACAGGCCACAAATTTCGTGGAAACTGTGTGTGTATACACACACACACACACAAACATATTTTAAAAATATTTTATTGCGTTTTAGGTTTTAGGGCACATGTGAAGAACATTCAGGATTGTTGCATAGGTACATACATGGCAGTGTGGTTTGCTGTCTTCCTCCCCATCACCTATATCTGGCATTTCTCCCCATGTTATCCCTCCCCAAATCCCCACCCACCATTGTCCCTCCCCTAGGTGTCCCCTGCAGACCTCAGTGTGTGATGCTTCTCTCCCCGTGTCCATGTGTTCTCATTGTTCAACACCCACCTGTGAGTGAGAACATACGGTGTTTGATTTTCTGTTCTTGTGTCAGTTTGCTGAGAATGGTGGTTTCCAGGTTCATCCATGTCCCTACAAAGGACATTGGTAAGTGAACAGCATCACTGTTGCTTAAGTGTCTTCTTATGCTACCATACACATAATGATTTTGAACCAATCAGTAACTTCATTGACTTCTGCAAGCAAATATGGCTTTAATTCGTTAAGAGATCCTGGAATGTCATCAGATAGAGGGGATGCCAATGCAGGCAAATGATGTATTTTTAAACTGAAGTTTTCATTGTTGTATTGCACAGCCAACCCACTCATCTGCCAAAAGCGTTGGGCTAAATGAAAAGCACAAATTTTATTGATAACACTTTGAACTTTTAGAAGCCTTAATCCCACCTAACTACAAAACTGTAATTATGTTTGGGGATTCAATTAAAATCAATTTTCTTTTTTAGACGAAGTTTCGCTCTTGTTGCCCAGCCTAGAGTGCAATGGTGTGATCTTGGCTCACTACCAACCTCCACCTCCTGGGTTCAAGCGAATCTCCTGCTTCAGCCTCCTGAGTAGCTGGGATTACAGCCACACCCGGCTAATTTTGTATTTTTAGTGGAAACAGGGTTTCTCCATGTTGGTCAGGCTGGTCTCGAACTCGCAACCTCAGATGATCCGCCCACCTCAGCCTTCCAAAGTGCTGGGATTACAGCTATATGCCACCTCAGCCGACCTAAAATCAATTTTTTTGTGTGTGCATAAAGTCAATAACATGGTAGCATTTCTACCTAACATAATGCAACTATCCTGTGATTGTGAATTTTTGAGATTTTTAGACACTAGGGGTCTTAGGTATTAGGGATGTTACTCTTCTGGGATTTTAATATTTGGGATCACAGCATTCGAGATTGTGTCTTTCAGGGTACAGACCCCTTTGGAAGAACCTGCCTGAGGCTCTTGTTGAGGAGGTGTCACTCTTTTTAGTATCTGGGGTGGTTTGCTTGGTTTGTTTCTCTTTCCCATTATAAATTTACTTTCAGCAGATGCACCATAAACCATCTTCCGTATTAGTGAAAACCTTTCGTTGTTGGGGTCTGTGTTTTCAAATCTTTTAAAGCACTCGTTAGGGTCTGCAAAAGCTTCTGCTAAATCCTTCACTGTGAATTTTCTTGGGGGTTCTTTTTTTTTTCTCTCTCAGTTGCAGTTTCCTTTTCTCTTGCCTCTTCTCCAAGTAGGTTCCTGTTACACTTCCAGTAACTCCTCATTATTCAATTCCTCAGGACCTTTAGGCCATCCTCAGTATCATCTTCCCCCACACCCAGGTTAAACTTGTTTGCCATCTCAACCACAGCCTAGTTGACTTTTGTAACCTCCTTAGCCTTGGCAAATCCTCTGAAGCCAGGGATGGACTCCTTGAGTGTTATCTTTCAAATGCCATTCGTATGCTCCTTGACAGCATCACCCCAAGCCCAACAAAAATTCTGTTTTTTCTTTGATCTAGATTTTATTTTTTATTTGTTTATTGATTTGCTTTTCTTCCTTTAATTTTTAAGTTCTGAGGTACATGTGCAGGATGTGCAGGTTTGGTTACCTAGGTAAACATGTGCCATGGTGGTTTGCTGCACCTATCAACCCACCACGTAGGTATTAAGCCAAACATGCATCTGCCATTTTTTTCTAATGCTCTCCCTCCCTGCACCGTACCTGCCGACAAGCCCCAGTGTGTGTATTTCCCTCCTTGTGTCCATGTGATCTCATTGTTCAGCTCTCGTTTATAAGTGAGAACATGTGCCAAACAAAATTCTTGACGCAGGGATAGACATTGTAATCCTTCCAGAATTGCATCACTGTCTCCCTTAGTTGCAGCAATAGCCTGGGCAGAGGTCTTCCCCATGTAGTAGACGTTAAAAGCTGCCACTCCTTGATCCATTGGTTGGATCAAAGTGGTGGTGTTTGGGAGGACAAACAACACCTTGAAGCTGGAAAGAGAGTATGTGTGGGAGCATTATCAACAATAAGCAAAATCTTGAAGACTATGTTATTCTCTAAAGAGTAATTCTCCAATTCACTGGTACAGCAATTTAGAAGTGCACCTTGGAAAAGGAGCTGGGTCATCCATGACTTCTTAGTGCTCCAGTACTATACAGACCATGTGTGCTTATCGATACACTTGAAGGCCCTTGGGTTCTCACAGCGCCAGGTCACAAAGGGTTACAATTTGTAGCCTGTACCATTCTTCCTAAGCAAGGTTATTTTCCTTATGAGCCTTGAAACCAAATATTGACTTGGCCTCGTTACATGTAAAAGTCGTTTCAGGTGTCCCTCTCCAGAATAGGGTGGTTTCATTCATATTGAAGATTTGCTCTGGCAAGTAATTTTCTTCCACAGTCAGCTTGCTAGAATTTTCAAAATTTCATCTGCCTTCACATCAGCATGCACAGACTCACCACTTACTTTCACGTATGTCATAAAGAATGATTCTTGAAACCACCCAGGGCTAGCAGTAAATGCAGCATGGTAGTTGGGGTCAGCCTTTTCTTCAACATCTCACACAAACTTTTTGATCTGGCTGTGATCACCATCTGTGGCTGGTCCTCAATCCAGGTCATTGGAAGTTTCTCCGTATCTGGTATAGGCCCCTCCTGAATTTTTGTTAGCCTTGTTGTCTTCAGTAAAGCTGATCTTTTAACAGTTTCTGTCACTTTGTTCTTGTTCTTGAAGATTGTAACTATGGTGGAATGGGACTTGCCTACCTGGCAAGCAATAACCATCACTGATTTTCCACCCTTGTAGTCCGTCATCACTTCTAATTTTGTTTCCAGGTCAGTCACTTGATGTGGCCTCTTACGTACAGCATTAGCCACGAATTTTGCATCCCTAGGGCCCCACAATGAACAAAACAACACAGAATAAGTCAAGCACAAGAGGAAATGATGGAATCGAGAGATGGTAAAGAGATGTATAAGGTTGTTGCCCATGTAATATGGCACACTATTTTTCAGTTAAAAAAGCAGACTTTTTTTTTTAGAAATAGAAGAAGTACATGCTAAAATAACAATGAAATGTATAGGATAGTAAAGACATAAACCAGTAATATAGTCAGTTATTATCACGATCAACTATCACAGACTGTATGTAATGGAATGTGTGATACTCTTATATGACTGGTGATACAGTAAGTTTCTTCACACCAGCATCACCAAAAATATGAGTAGTGCATTGTATTATGACTTCATGATGGCTATAGTGGCCAATAGAAATTTTTCAGCTCCATTATAATCTTATGGGACCACGATTCTATATGTGGTCCATCACTGACCAGAACGTCATTATGTAGCATGAGAAGGTACTATTGTTTTGTTTTGTTTTGTTTTGTCTTTGTTACTGGAGGTCTATTTTGAATCCTGGTTGAGCTGTAAAGGCCTGAGAAATTCTGAGGACTGGAAAAATAAAAATAATAATATGTTTCCCACAAAGGAATTACCTGAGGGTTAAAAAAATGTATTTATTTAAGTTTCAGACACAATTCCTTGACCACAGAAGATGTCAGTAACTTATTTAGGACAGAAGAATTATGCTTATTTTAAACAGGTATTTTTTAAAAATTTTTTTACAACTTTTCACATACTTTTAGCTTCTAATATTCTGTTGACAAATAATTGCACTTTTTTCTTTTTAAAAATTTAAAAATCAGAGAATATGATTTTCTCTGTGTTACACCAAAATTTTACAGTTGGCCTCAAATGGTTAATCTATTTCTTTCTTGTGTGTCTTCTTACAAACATATCAGAATAAGTCCTTTTTGAAAGTGTGATGCTAGCACAGGAATAGACAGACAGATCAATGGAATAAAATAGATAGCCCAGAAATAGATTCCAGTATGTATAAGAATTTAATGTATGATAAAAGAGACATTACATACCAATGTGAAAAGGAAGGATTATTTAACAAATGGTGCTGGGACCTCCTGATAGCAATTTAGAGGAAAAAAAATCTATTTTAAGCCCTCATTTCATATAATGCAGGAAATCAATTTTAGATGGGATAAAGAATTAAATATAAAAATATCAAATCTTAGAAAAACTAGAGGAAAAAAAGTGAATAAGAATTCAATCTCCACAGGGGTAAGAACTTTCCAAGCTTAGAGCAATAGAATAAAGCACAAAGGAGATCAACAGATTCGAGTGCTTACAATTTAATTTTTTAAATCCTAATACAGAGACGTAGAAAAGTTAAAGTCAGACTTGAAATAGTAGTTCTGGCAAATCTAAACTATGTGATAACTCTTTCTTATAAATGGTTTATATCAATCAGGATAAAAGAACACTAAGTTCTAGATCAATAATGGACAAAAATAGTCACAGAATTTCACATCTGAGGAAAATACACCTGATAAGCATATGGTAGAAGATCTAAGCTCATCAGTAATTAAGGGAGTAATACATTTTAAGAACAAAGAATTTTTAAAACCATAGATTTGGCAAAATTATTTTTAAGTAAGAATATTTTACACTGGAAAAGGTCCAGAGAAAATATCCCACGTATCTATTGCATGGAGTAGTATGAATTTGTGTAATACTTTACAAAACATTTTAATAATTTGCACTAAGACACTTGGAAATATTTCCGCTAATTCTGGGCTGTATTTCTAATTTTTAGAATATAAGCAATTTTTTTTTTTTGATTCATAGTCTCACTCTTGTAGCCCAGGCTGGAGTGCCATAGTGTAGTCTTGCAACACTGTAACCTTGGTCTCCCGGGTTCAAGTGATTTCTCCTACCTCAGACTCCCAAGTAGCTGGGATTACAGGCACCCACAACCACACCCGGCTAATTTTTTTTTTTTTTTTTTTTTTTTTAGTAGAGACAGGGTTTCACCATGTTATCCAGGCTGGTGTTGAACTCCTGACCTCAGGTGATCCACCTGCCTCGGTCTCCCAAAGTGCTGTGATTACAGGCGTGAGCCACTGCATCCAGCTGCAAAAAAATTTCTAAATGCTAGGATAAGGGAGAAACAGAAGAGGAGAAAATGAGCCATTAGCAAAAGATTCATTGTAGCATTATTTAAGCTAATTAAGAATTATAAAGAACACTAATAAGAATAAAGGAATTGAGTCAATTATGATGTATTCACCCAGCCTTTATATTGTATTCCTACATATGTCATTCAGGGTACTAGAAGGAAACAGACGATAAAGGCAGCTTGGAATAATTTGATACAGGTTCAAAAAATAATCCATTTACAAAGAGTATATGGAGAATAAAAAACCGTCTGAGAGAGTGCTGTATCCCGGAGCTAGTTAACGGTAGAGTTGTTACTAGCTCGAAGCCTAATAAGGTGAAGGAAAGAAGCAATTGTCAGAACTTGGATAGAGTGGTATGGAGAGACCTAGCCACCTTGACAGGAACTGCGACTTCTTTAAACCAAGGGACGCACCATCTCAAAGCCACCCAGTATGAAGGGATCCAGCAGGATAAGTGTTCTATTACCATTTCCCCTCTTCTCTCCAGTAACCTGCTCAGGTCCCCCCATGGTCAAGCTGGAGGGTAAGTGCACATTTGAGGTCATCTGTACACATCAGCCTCCCAAGGCACAGAACAGGAAAAACAGCACACACAGACCGGAAGGGAGAAAACATCCCAGAACACTGAAGAAAAGCAGTGTATGAGTTTGCTCTTATGGTATGATCTAAAATACTGAATTTGTTTGAGACAATAAGAAATCAAAAAAATATAATAAAACACTAAGTTTTACATGAAGGTCATAGAATTGTTAGTAAATTGTTCCTTTTCTTCTTGTTTTCCAAATTATGGGGTTATATTAAAAAGGCAACAGCTGTTTTCTTTAAACGTTGCGTTTTCAGCACAGGTGTTTGGCATATCAAAAGCATTTAATAAAATTCAAAGAATCAGTCCTCTGAACTTCAGCAACTACTCTTCTCTGTCATATTGTTGGAAAGTTGTTGTCCCCAGTCCAGGACACACACAAATCCTGTCCCCTACCATATCATTGCATAGTAGTGTTAGCTCACTTTCACTTAATATTTGTTAGCCATCGCTAGCACCTTCTATACTAAGGTATCTGGTGTTAGAGGTGTAGTAAATAAACAAACCACTTACTTAAAACACCTCACTCCCTGCCTCTGCACTGGCCACAAGATTTAAGGTGATGATTATAGCCACCTTCTTCCACCACCGTTTTTTGTTGTTTCTCTTACATTTTTCTAGTACCTCAACAAGATGGGGTTGCTGACCAAACTTTCATTTAGTGCTGAGTCTCCAGAGATCTTGCTTTATTAGATTGCCACAGTTTTCAATTAACCAAGATTGTTGGGCAAAAAAGTAATAGGAGGCACCTTAGCAAATACCCTGGATTCTACATGTGACCTTATTGTGTAGCAGAAATCCAGTTTCCAATGATAATTGGGATCGATCTTCTTGGACAGTATAGGGCCCTCTTTCTGTTGCCTTGTCGACATAATGAGTCCAAAAAATCCAGAGGTCAACCTCAGTGCACAAATCATCAGAACCACGACTATCCTTGGTGGTAGCCCTTCTCCTGAGGCAGGAGACCTCCAAACCTACCCCTCCTAAGGTTATCAGACAAGAAGCAAATGTTCTTTGAATGGGTTATTAGTCATAATAACTCGAGCGTCCACTCTCACCTCCACCTGAACTGATACATTCTAGCTATGTGCTTTAGCTACTGATTTAAGGTATTTATCACATCCTATAGGATTGAACCCCAACCACCCAGGGTGCTCCAAGATAATGCCGTCAATGAGCGTTTAATAACTATATTAGGCCGTTCTTGCATTGTTATAAAGAAATAGCTCAGGCTGGGTAACTTACAAGAAAAGAGGTTTAATTGGCTCATGGTTCTGCAGGCTGTACAAGAAGCATAGATCCAGAATCTGCTTCTGGGAAGGCCTAAGGGGGATTTTACTCACGGTGGAAGGCAAAGTGGGAGCAGGCATGTCACATGGCGAAAGCAGGAGTGAGAGAGAGTGAGCAGGGGGTGAGGTGTTACACACTTATTTATTTATTATTTTTGTGGGGATGAGGTTTTGCTATGTTCACAGGCTGGTCTTGGTCTTGAACTCGTGGGCTCAAGAGATCCTCCTGCCTCGGCCTCCCAAAGTGCTGGGACCACAGGCTTAAGCCTCTACACAAAGCTAAATGATGAGGTGTAGGTTAAAGATTTTTCTTTTAGCTGGGCATGGTGGCTTACGCCTGTAATCCCAGCACTTTGGGAGGCTGAGGCAGGCGGATCAAGAGGTCAGGAGTTCCAGACCAGCCTGGCCAACACAGTGAAACCCTGTCTCCACCACAAATGCAAAAATTAGCCGGGCATGGTGGCATGCATCTGCAGTCCCAGCCACTCGGGAAGCTGAGGCAGAAGAACCGCTACACACTTTTAAATGACCAGATCTCATGAGAACTCCCTATTGTGAAGATAGCCTCAAGCCATGAGGGAGCTGCTCCTATGATTCAAACACCTCCCACTTAGCCACAGCTCCAGCAATGGGGGTTACAGCTCAACATGAGATTTCAGCAGGGACAGATATCCCAAATACACTAATAACCATGTCATCATTTTATCAAGCCAGTTGCTACTGACAAGTGGAGAAACTAGTTAGGTCAATGAAGATCATGGATATGTGTCCATGGCTGCACTTTCTTTGTTATAAAATGACCTCCATGGTCAGAGGGGATGGTGTGTCAGATACCACGAGATGGATAAAGCATTCTGTCACTTTGCACCAAGAACGTTGGCATTAACAGAGAACTTTTGGGCAGGGAATGAAATTCATACTTGGAATCTGCGCCTATCGCTGTTAGAACGAAGGGTTACCCTATTCAGGAAGGGAGGAGTGCAGTGATATCAACATTTTGACAGATAGCTGCCTTGTTTCCTCTGAACGGTGCCATATCCAGAGCTCAGAGTTGGCTTCTGATCCGGACAAGGTACGCCCTCAGCACTGCGATAGCCAGATCAGTACTGATGAGGGGAAGACCATGATGCTGAAACCGTGAGTGGGCTCCATCCCTGCTGCCACGCCCCTTTGTATATGAACCTATTGAGCAAACCCCAAGGTATCTAGGGAAAGAAGCTGACTAATATACACAAAACATTCTTTCTGGTCCACCTGAGTAATAAGAGCTTCCTCTACAATGAATGCTATCAGGTAGGAATTTGTGTAGCCTATAAACGTCCTCGCTCTCTTTACCTACCTTGGGAGGGCCAGGTCCATTCCTCCCTTACAGACCTCTTTCTCCCCGATCTTCAGATCTTGTTTTTTTTTCTCCCTTCAAGCAGCTAGCCAACCCATTAGTCACTGTTCATAAGTCAGTGTAAGGATTTCAGCATGAGGAGCATGCTAAAATCTGAAGTATGTTTGCATCATCTCATCATCTGCTGCTCAGACTATCTTCTCTCCCCATGAATTGGGTAACCAGATGTAGAACATAAGGTTCTGCTCATTTAAATATTTTCCTTCATTGTTCCCTTTCAAAAACAACCAGAGTGAGGCCGAAATGCTGCAGCCATCCATTCTCAGCTTATGCTGTCATATTTTTCAGATCTGTCATTAAAGCAGACACATACTTTTTCTTCCTTCATTAACCAGCCATAGAGAATTCCCCGTAAAGCCGAACGTGTGAATTGCAGGAGAGGAAGCAAAGCAGTGGCTGAAACTCTAGGGAAGTCGGTCCCATCCATACGTGCAATTTACTTCTAACTTCCAGAATAACTCAGGCCCAGTCTCGTATATTCCATTTATACTTTATCATAAAATGCTGCAGTGTGAGCCAATTTTATGCTTCAGTGTATCAAATAACATCAAGGTCACCATGAACAGCTTAGGTCTCATCGTCACTTGTTATCTCCTGCCTAGATATTCAGTCTCTACCAGGGGTCAGCGGATGCTTTTGAAATAGAAAATAGTCCCAGAAGAAAGCCTCATTGCAAACCCTCGGTGTCAAGCACCTTTTGGGGCTTGCTGGAGCCTCCATCTTTGCTATAGATGTTCCCAATACCAATGGGTCTACAGCATTTAAAAGCTCTGTAACATTTTGCACCACAGACTGGACTTGTTAGAGCCTTACTTTGCTCTAAGCCTCATTAGAAACTGCCATCATTATGAGTTAATCAATAAATGGGTCAGAGGAGCATGCTGAAATCTGACGTATGTTTGTGTACAAAACACAAAAAGGCTCACCAAGTGTGGTGCCTATTTCTTTGTGGTGGACGAGGTAAGGCACAGGAATCTGCTTATGACTTCAATGGCATAATGTTCCTAAGCATAAGTAAGGGTCATCGGACCTGAAAACTTCATCAGGATAACAGGCGTCTGAAACTTCATGCCCCTTGTCTTCTACCTTCTTCTTCTTCTTTTTTTTTTTTTTTTGTCACCCAGGCTGGAGTGCAGTGGCACGATCTCAGCTCACTGCAACTTCCGCCTCCCAGGTTCTAGAAATTCTCTTGCCTCAGCCTCCCAAGGAGCTGGGATGACAGGCAAGTGCCACCACGCCCGGCTAATTTTTGTATTTTTAGTAGAGACAGAGTTTCACCATATTGGCCAGGCTGGTCTTGATCTCCTGACCTCAGATGATCCGCCCACCTTGGCCTCCCAAAATCCTAGGATTACAGGCACAAGCCACCTCTCCCGGCTTCTACCTTCTGACGTGGATGTGTCTTATCGAGATATGTGGTACGTTTACTGTTTCCTGCTAACCATAACAATTAGTATATTATCATCAGGGTAACAGCCCATGATGATATTTGATAGGTTATAATGATGGGCCCTCCAGACCACAATGCTGAAGGCCAACAGAGCTGACATAGGCCCAAGTCTCAAGGGGAGAAGGAAGAGAGTGGTTATTGGAACCTGAAAGGAGACAGTCATGTGAAGAAGGCTTCCTTGACAGGAGCCCTTGATTTTCAGCTGAGGAATAAATATCAGTCCCAGAAAAGAGCAGTGAGAAAAAAAAATAACATCTGAAACCCTGTCTCCACTAAAAATACAAACATGAGCTGGGTGTGGTGGCGGGCACCTATAATCCCAGATACCCTGCCCCATCCCCATCCAGGCTGGAATTAGGAGTGTGGTTGTTTTGGCTAAAGAACCAAGACCAAGGTAACATCGAAAGAACAGGGAGCCCCTGTCTGTTAAATAAAATAATTTACTGAAAGGCCTTCTTGTAATCATGTTTTGTTGCGTCCCTGCAGCCCTTAGAGACAGATGGTAGCAAACAAACAAACAAAAAAAGCCACGGGTAGGTAGGGAAGTTCAAATGCAAAGATAGGCATGTAATCACTGATTATCCGAGAAAAGCAACATCCTGAGAGATGTCCTAGCTTGAAATAGGTTCACTGGGAAGTTACATTGACGTCCTAACTCCCGTAACTGTGCATGTGACCTTATTTAGGGATATAGTCTTTACAGATGTAATCACATTAAGATTAAGTCCTATTGCATTAGGGTGGGTCCCTAATTCAATGGCTGTGCTCCTTATTAAGTAGGGGGAATTTGAACATGGAGACACAGCAGACAAAGGTGTCAAAAGGTAGAATGTAAGAAAGGAGATGAAGACACAGAAACACCGAGAAAAGCCCAAGCATCTTCAAATAGGAATCCCAGAAGAAAGAATGGAGCAAGTATAGGGGAAATAACAGTAAAATGAAAAAGAGGAAAAAAAAAAACATTTCTCACAGCTAAAGGAAAGATGCGTGGCTTCGGATTTAAAGGGCATAAGAATGCTGAATGGCCTGAATGAGAAAGACAAGATTTTGTAAATGTGGGTACCTGGCACAAGAGGGGCTCAGAGGTAACTGGGTTTCCCATCCTCACCCTTATCGTTTGATGCCAGGCACATCACTCTGTGGAAGTGATTTACTTTCTCTCTGGTCTTCAACGGGACTCCTCTCTGTCATCTAAAATGAAATAAAGGCATTCGTTTAGAATCGTCTTTGATTCTGGGCCAATATTTGTGGTATATGGAATTGGAAGTGCCCATGTCAGAAGAGGGCTGTGGTGTAATTAGAGTTTATTACTCTCTGCAGTGTGTGCTCATCCGAAGTTCATCCAGTTTGACATAGTGTTGGCCTGTGACAGGCTAAAGCTTTAATCCCTGCCAAATTAGAGGGGAAATCATGATAAGGAACCATCTCGAGATTTTTTTAATTGCAGATAAAGCATACAAAATGTTTTTTGAAATATCATGTAACAATCTGTTTGGATAATATTATTGGAGATGTTGACATTTAAGTGAGAAAATTATTGTTCGTAAAGTGATGCAGAATGAAGATGGCAAGAATCTCTGAGCAGATAGCAAAAATAAAAAGCTACATAAACCAGCTGATTTTTAAAATTAGCACAGCATTAATCTGAGATGCGACATGTCAATTTTGTAAGCATCGTTCAGGGCCGGCATGTGGGGAGATCCTACGTCTCTGGAGGAGTAGACAGTTCATGGGATTATTTTGTTAATCAACTCTGAGGAGAGAGATTTGGACAAAAACATTTTACCTAGTAAATGAAACATATTTAATTTTCTGTCTCATTCTTTGTCAGTTTGTCATTAGAGGAACCCATATCAAGACTTAATAGCAACAGCTTTCCATCAATAATTGTTTGACAGTTACTATGCCGCTAGGTGCACCTTTCAAATTTATAATTAGGAAGACTTGGCAGATGGGACATATTGATCAATAACATAGTCAATTTTCTATTATAGAAATAAATTAATATTTCCACTGTAAAAACATTTATTTCAGTACCTCAGAACAACACGATTTATTTCCAGCAAGAAGGTAACTAAGAGGAGACATAAATGTTAGACAAATTATAGTAGGCGTTTACCAATTATTTTAACTACCTTCCATCTTCAGTATTCCTAGGAGATATCAGGGCTTAGCAACTTTCTTACAGGAAATTATTCCCAGATTTTTGCCTTCGGTCAAGAGAACTGGATCCAGGCCGGGTGCCTTGGCGCATGCCTGTAATCCCAGCACTTTGGGAGGCCGAGGCAGGCAGATCACGAGGTCAAGAGATCGAGACCATCTTGGCCAACATAGTGAAACTCTGTCTCTACTAAAATACAAAATTAGCTGGGCGTGGTGGTGAATGCCTGTAGTCCTAGCTACTCGGGAGGCTGAGGCAGGAGAACTGCTTGAACCCAGGAGGCAGAGGTTTCAGTGAGCCAAGAATTGTGCCACTGCACTCCAGCCTGGCGCCTGGTGACACAGCAAGACTCTGTCTAAAAAAAAAAAAGAAAGAAAAGAGAGAACTGGATCCAATACTTCTCATGTAGTTCATCCTATCAGGATCAACATTATCAGAGATGGGGTTGGCATTATGGGAGATATAACACAATGGAATGAGCATAGTTTTAAGAATCAGACAGGTATAGATACAGACTTAGCTTTGAACTTAAAGGCATTGCTAATTCTCTCTGAACCTTAGCTTCCCCTATAAATTGGAATCAACTCAATCCAGAATCAATTTCTTTTTTGGGGGGGTGGGGGTGGGGGAGACCAGAGTCTTGCTCTGTCACCAGACTGGAGTACAGTAGCATGATCTCGGCTCACTGCAACCTCCGCCTCCTGGGTTCAAGTGATTCTCCTGCCTCAGCCTCCCAAGTAGCTGGGATTATAGGAGCACACCAACACACCCGGCTAACTTTTGTATTTTTAGTAGAGACAGGGTTTCACCATGTTGGCCAGGATGGTCTCAATCTCTTGACCTTGTGATCCACCCGCCTCGGACTCCCAAAATCTTGGGATTAGAGGGGTGAGCCACCGTGTCCAGCCCAGATTCAAATTCTAACCTTTTTACTTATACTAGCAAGGTGAACCTCATCCGTTTACCAGGCCTCTCTTAGCTTTGCTTTCCTTAATGAACTGTGGTGAGAGTGAAATGAAAAACATATATAAATATCATAGCACCAAGGGCATCCCTAAAAATGTTAGTTCCTCTCCCATTCCCTATGCTATGTTATTCGAGCAATGTACAAACAGCGCACCAAGGTATAGAAATTTGAGGCACAGTTGTGCAAAGCATTCAGTACTTTCAGATGTCATTTCCTCTAAGAAGATGAATTTCTAACCAAACATAAAATCACATTAATGTCCCAGCTTTGTCATCAATTGTTTATGGCATCTAAGTAAGCAAATCCATCTCATATGTTTGTGGAGAAGCAATTATACACAAGGTATGAGAGCGGATGTTATGAAGACTGTGTCATGACCTCCAATCTCAAGAAGGTTAAATCTAGCAGGGAAGTCTCTGCTCAATCCAAGAACAAACATAGTTATGACAATGACATGAGTGTTTCCCAGGGTGAAGGGGAGCCCAGACTCTCAGGATTCAGGAATTTTCACCAGTAGCTAACTTCTGCTGAAATGTATCAGATCTTCTGAGTTTCCTGGCTTCTGGGGTATGCCTTTCCCACTTGAGGAGGTGGAAGTGAGTCAGTCCTGCTCTAATTGCTGACAGTGTTACCATCAGCACAGTCTACCTCACGTTGAGCTATTATCTTCTGTCTTCATTGTAGCCACTTCAATACTGAAGAATGCTCAGAATCAGAATCAAACTTGGCCACTGCCTTGGGACTCTGGTCTTGGAAACCATCACACCATGATCAGGATAGACAGTGGTACCACTTATAAGGAAGATGAGGAGAAAAAAAATTTTTCTTGTTTGGGGAGAGAATGAGAATGGAACATCAAGAGTTCTATTTTGAACATGTTAAGTTTTACATTCCCACTCAACACCTGTGTGAAGACGTCTAGTAGAATTTTAGATATCTGAGTCAGAAACTCAAAGGAAAAGTCTGAAGTAGTGAACTGATGTTGTAAATTGGAGAACTATTATTACATGGAACTAAGTAGACCCATGAAATTATTACAGATTTCCAGAGGCAAGAATGTAGAGAAAGAAAATAGACCAACCCAGGGGAAGATCTCCTGAGCATATGGCATTGAAGAATGTACAAGATTTGGATGGATGAAGAGAAAGGAATGCCTTCATGTAGCTCTGCATATGAACAAAGACCCTGGAGAGCACATTATGATATCTTGTTTGGTGCTACTAAAGATACTAGCTAACTGAGTTTTCAAACAGTGTCCCGTGGAACCCCAGGGTTCTCCAGACCTTCTGGGGGCTACAATTTAGGGTCTAAAGAGAGGTCAGCCATGTGGGTCTCTAGTCTCCCATCCCTGCTGAAATTATAATGATTTATTTCTAGTTTCTTTTATGTTTTTTCATGTAACATTTTCTGTAAAGAGAGAAATTCAATGCTTCTTAAAAAAGTATATTTCTTTTTTTTGTTTTGTTGTTAGTTGATACAGAATAATTGTACAGATTTATGGAGTGCAGTGTGATGCTTTGATACATGTATGCATTGTGTAAAAATTGAATCAGGGTTTTAGCATACCCATCACCTCATACATTTATTATTTCTTTGTGGCAAGAACATTCCAATTTTGATCTTTAGCCACTTGAAATATAGAATCCAATATTGTTGATCATAGTCACCCTACTGTGCAATAGAACACGAGAACTTATTTCTCCTATTTAACTGTAACTTTTTATCTGTTGATCAGTCCCTCTCTACTGCCCCTTCACCCTTCTCAGCCTCTAATATCCACTATTCTCCCCTCAGCTTACACAAAATCAATTTAATGTTTAGATTCCACATATGAGTGAGATAGTGTGGTATTTGTCTTTCTGTGCCTGACTTATCTTACTTAACATAATGTCCTCCAGGTTCATCCATATTGCTCCAAATGACAGGATTTCATTCTTTTGTTGTGACTGAATAGTATCCCATTGTATATATGAATATATATACAAATGCTTATATTTGTATACATATTTATGTATCACATTTTCTTTATCCATTCATCTGTAGGAAGGCACTTAGGTTGATTCCATATCTTGGCTATTATAAATCATGCTGCAATAGACATGGGGATGCAGATATCTCTTCCACATACTGATTTCATTTCCTTTGGTTATATACCCAGTAGTAGGATTGCTGGATCATATGGTAGCTTTATTTTTAATTTTTTGAGTAACCTTCATACTGTTTTGCATAATTGCTTTACCATTTTCATTTCCATCCACAATATATAAGAGTTTCTTTCTCTACACCCATGCTGGCATTTGTGTGTGTGCGCATCCTCTTGATAATAGTCATTCTAATTGGAATGAGATGGTATCTTGTTGCAGTTTTGATTTGCATTTCCCTGGTACTTAGTGATGTTGAGCTTTTTTTGTGTGTATCTGTTGGCCATCTGTAAGTCTTCTTTTGAGAACTGTCTAAACAGGTCTTTTGCCTATTTTTAAATCGGATTTTTTGGTTTTTTGCTATTGAGTTGGTTGAGTTTCTTATATATTCTGGATGTTAACACCTTGTCAGATGCATAGTTTGCAATTATTTTCTCCCATTCCATGCATTGTCTTTTCACTCTGTTGCTTGTTTCCTTTGCAGTGCAGAAGCTTTTAGTTTGGTGTAATCCCATTTGTGTTTGCTTTTGTAGTCTGTGCTTTTGAGGTCTTATCCAAAACACCCTTGCCCAAATCAGTGTAATGAAGTCTATGTTTCTTTCTAGTAGTTTCATAGTTTTAGGTTTCACACTTAAGTCTTCAATCCACTTTGTGTTGATTTTTGCATGAGACAGTGAGAGATAGGGGGTCGAGCTTTATTCTTCTGCATGTGAATATCCTGTTTTCCCAAACGCTTTATTGAAGAGATGTCATTTCTTCATTGTGTGTTCTTGACACCTTTGTTTCAAATCAGTTGCTGGTATGTCCAGGGATTTACGTTGGTGTTCTCTGTTTGATTGATCTATGCATCTGTTTTTATGCCAGTACCATGCTATTTTGATTATTATGGCTTTGTAGCATATTCTGAAGTCAGGTAATTTTAATGCCTCTAGCTTTGTTCATTTTGCTTAAGGTTGCTTTGGCTATTAAGGGTCTTTTGTGATGCCATACAAATTTTAGGATTTTTTTTTTCTATTTCTGTGAAGAATATCACTGGTGTTTTTATAGGTATCACATTGAATCTGTAGATTGCTCTGGGTACATGATATTTTAACAAAATCAATTCTTCCAATTCATGGGCATGGAATATCTTTCCGTTTAATGCTTTTAAAAGAAGTTGGTTTTCTTACAATATCACAGGTCCAGGAGTACCAAGAGATGTCATCTAGATTCTGGCAGTTATGTCTGTGTGACTTTGATCAAGTTTCCTTCCTCTGATATATAAATGAGACTACTAGCCCTTCCAACTTAGTCAATTAGTTGAGAGAATCAAATAAGAACATTTGTAAAAGTAGTTTCTCAACCCTTACTGATTTCTTTCCTTTCTTAAATGAGTGCGGACCTGGAAAAATGAATCCCAGGCATGGCAGTTGCTGGATTCTCCAGCAGTGCTAGCCTGATTCCCAAGCTTTTTCATTCCCCTGGGAGTCTTTATTTTCTACTTCCAACCTCAGCAACACACACACACACACACACACACACACACACACACACACACACAGGCACCTATACACAATTTTGTTTTCTTCCTGTTGCCAACAATGTCAAGTTTTCACTTTATTACAGCCTCACCTGTTCAGGCTCCCTCTCATACCCATGAATGCTTACGTGGCAGTCCTGCTGGACCAATGCCTCCCTGGGGCCCATTGAGCTCCCCGGTGCTTTGCAAAGCTATCTGGTCCTGTCTGGGAACCTGCTGCAGGGAGGAAACTGCCCAGTGGATCTGTTTCTCTTAGGGGTCAGGCTTGAATGGGAGGCTTTGAGAGCTCATGAACTCAGTTTATCCCCACTTGGAGCCAGAACTGAAGATGTCTGAGGAGAGAGTTAGGTGCCTAGAGAATGGAAAGAGAGATATTTTAGACATTTGGGACTTTTTTTTTTTTTTTTTTTTTATACATAGTATCGTTCTGTTGCTCAGCCAGGAGTGCAATAGTGTAATCATGGCTCACTGAAACTTCAAACTCCTGAGCTCAAGCAATCCTCCCACTTCAGCCTCCTGAGTAGCTAGGACTACAGGCCTGAGCCACCACACACAGCTGATTTTTACATTTTCTGTAGAGACAGGGTCTTACTATGTTGCCCAGGCTGGTCTTGAACTCCTGGCCTCAAGTCATCCTCCTGCCTCAGCCTCCCAAACTGCTGGGATTACAAACGTGAGCCACCACTCCTGGCTGACAAGAGAGACATCTTAAAGGTCTGATGGAAAAGTTATAAATTTCTGCTTTCCTCTCTGGGCCAGATTTTATTTTCCAAAGATGGCAGCACCATTTCCATCCCTCCGGCTCTTCTACAATGTGACCCTGACACTCCTCCATCAAGAGGTAGGATCCATTTCTCCTCCTTTTGAACTCTGAGCTGATTGTAGGACTTCCTTATAACCAGCAGAATGTGGCAGAAGTGCTCTGTGACTTCCAACACTGGGCAAGAAAAGGCCAGGCAGCTCCCACCTGGTTTTCATGGAATGCTTCCTTTGGAGACACTCCCTCTGAGAAATGAGCCTTCATGCCACATGGAGAGGCCACAGAGAGGTGCTCTGTTGACAGGCCCAGCTGTGCACAGCCTTTGAGTCATCCCAGCCCAGGGACCAGATGATAACATGGCGTGAAGGAGCCTCCAGCTCTCAGTGGTCTGAGTGTCCCCAAGTGAAGCCCCAGACATTGTGGAGCAGAGAAAAACTATCACCTTTGTTCCCTGCCTGAATTCCCAACCCACATAATCTGTGAGCTTAACAAAATGAGCATTGTTTTATACCACTTATGTGGGGTGGTTTGTTACACAACATTAGTGACTAGAACAGCCCCCCAACACATAAAATAGGTAACCATACACACACACATGTGCACACACACACACATCTTCACTCGTGGTGGAGAATGGGACAAATGTTAAAGCAGAAAGATTAGGCCGGGCATGGTGGCTCACACCTGTAATCCCAGCACTTTGGGAGGCCAAGGACAGTGGATCATGAGGTCAGGAGTTCGAGACCAGCCTGGCCAAGATGGTGAAACCCCATCTCTACTAACAAATACAAAAATAAGCCAGGCGCGGAGGCTGAGGCAGGAGAATTGCTTGAACCCGGGAGGCAGAGATTGCAGTGAGCTGAGATGGAGCCACTGCCCTCTAGACTGGGTGACAGGGCAACACTCCATCTCAAAAAAAAAAGAAGAAGAAGATCAATTCCTAGCTCTCTCTACATCCCAGTTTCTTCATCCATCAGGTGAGAGGGAAGAAAGACTCTGTGCTCCCACAGGCCCTCCCAGCTCTAACAACCTGCTCCTGTGATCTTCCCCCGCTTCCCTTCAGTTCAGCCTGGTCTAAAACCCTTCATCTTCTCTGAAGTTTACATTGCTGACAACTTCCCAGGACTAGTTGTACTTTAGACAGCCTCCGAGCCTAAAGGGAAAGGAACAAAGTTTTGATGGTGGAATTTCAGGGCCAGTGGATTTTTTTTTTCAAGAGATAAGGAGAAATGGTTATCTTAAGTCTTGAAATTAATAGTGGCAATGTATCATTATTATATAAATGAATTATATTATATACAATGGTTGTTATTATACATGGAGTGTTACCATGTGTTGGCGCTCACTTTGGGCTAAGTATTCTTCTAGGCATTGAACATGCATTATCCTATTTAAACCTCACGGCAAGAAATCCCCCCACCCCATCATGAGTGGTACTTGCCCTGGCACCATGTTAGGGAACACAAAATGTCCGTCACACAGGGACATGAAGATGCTTAAGAATTCTGCACAGAACATTGGTTTTAAAATTTGCTGCAGCAAAACACTTTCTATACTCTGAATTGAGGTGCTCTTCTGACAAAATTGGATAATAATTTCTTCATTTGCAGGGGAACTGTGTTAATGTAGAGGGCTTTCAATTTTCCTCCCATAATTTTTGTTGAAACATCTTTGATGTTCGCTCTCACTTGCTGGTGAAGAAAATCGGTTCTAGCTCAAAGGGAAAGCAAATATTAGAATAATTATGAGAATGAACTTGAGTTGGACCTAGATACCAAAAAAAAAATGAACAAAATGAATTGTCATTTACTGCTGTGTGACCTTGGACTTATCACTTAACTGTTCCAATACTTAATCATGTTGTTCGTAATGGGATGGGGGGAGTAATTATAGCTCCTCTGTTACAGGGTTGCCTTGGCATTGAGGAGATTGTATATTCAGCACAATGCCTAACACACGTACACAGTTCATAAACGTTTGCTGCTTTTACTAATAATCCACTCCTATGTAATGGTAGGCAACTTCAAGATAGATGGCAATTTTCAAAGTAATTTTGACCTGCTAGAGGAAGTTTTAGAAAAAAGGAAAATGTGTGTGTGCGTGCATGAACATCTGAGTTTTGCAAGTTTGAGAACGTCTTCCAGTAATATTTCCATATTGTTCCTTAACTTTCCACTTTTCTTTTCTGATATAAAACTACTCTGCAGAAAAGTAATACACTAATGGGGAAAAAACCTTTGGGGAAGAACAAAAATAAATTCTAATCTTTAGATAAGTTACTTACCTTCTCTAAACTTTGGTGCAGATGTATATAAAGTGCTCAATAAATGTTTAGTGAAGAAAATTCTAAAAATTATTATACTAATATCTCTTTTTCATTTTAGGATTAAATGAGATATAAAATGAAGGTACTTCTCACAGTTACCAGCTGGCAAATGTTAGTTTTCTTTATCCACACACCTTTAAAAATGCCTGGCATTTTTCAAATTAAGAAACTCCAAATTTGGGGCTTGGCACACTGTCTCATTCCTGTAATCACAGCATTTTAGAAGGCCAAGGCGGGAAGATGAGTTGAAGCCAGGAGTTCAAGACTGGCCTTAGCAACAAAGTAAGACCCAGTCTCTACAAAAAAAAAAAAAAGAAAGAAAGAAACTCCAAATTTGATCAGTTCTTTTCATTCCTGATGAATTTTAATTCTCTATCATACAGATAACAGTGTTTTAGCTCTTGCATGGTTTTTCTCAGAGAAACTGAACAGGCTGCACAGAAATTAACCTAAGAGGTAGCTGTGTCTACTTTTATCACACACACACGCCCACCTTGAATATGGCGTCTCATAACCATGAAGTCTGAGATGGTCTTGGAATTATTAGACTCTCTTCCTCCGGAGATAAATTTAGATATCTGTATCTTCCTGAAAGAAAATCATTTGTTTCATCTTTAAAATTAAGGAAGGGGGATGGGGATTCCAGGGGGTCTTTTTTAGTGCTCAGCAATTTCTCCTCTTCCACTTAGAAGCAACTAAATTCTCATCATATGACTCACCTTCCTGCCATAAATCAGGTGATCAATCTAAAAGCCCCAGTTTGTCAGCCCTTTCCTGGGTAACAAACCCCAAGTGACTTTAATGGATGCCCATAACAGACAGACACCAGCCAGAGATAGGAAAAACCTGTTGTTTTGAACTTTTTTCTCAATACTTTTAAATAATTAAAAACACCACCCAGAAGCTAACCCTTAGATAAAATGGTATGTAAAATATGATTGCGTAGCGCTTTTCTGCCTTCATTAATTCATTCTAGATGGGAAAGAACCATTTACTCCAAGCTTTACTTGTCCTAAACAAAATTTCTTCCAACCTCTGATGTGAAGTTAGAATTATCAAACCAGATCTTGTTATGTGAGTGAGTTTCAAATGAGCCTGAGCTAGTTATTTGCAGCAGTAATGACCTCTAAGTTTCCTTTTGACCTGAAAAGTTAAACTAACTCTTTCGCGGGTGCACATTGGCTCAAATTTAGTAACTCAAGTAAGTTTAAAGGTTAGGGTCATCCATTCGGGAATCAGTCCTCAGTGGCTCTTTGGTCCGATCTTTCCGTTGCATGACTTTTGGAAAGGATACTTATCTTTCTGAGACCCTATGTATTCATCTGTAAATGGGGATAATAAAAATTAGTTGTATCCTGTCCCATTGCTGGAAATCAGGAAATTCACATAAAGCACCCAGTACAATAACAGCCGCATAATAAACACTTAATAAAGGTTAGAAATAAGTGAACAAAAGAATAATAATCTTATGTGTAAATACTAAATGTCGGACACCAGACTAAGATACTTACACACATGAAAATACTAGAGCTATAAAGAATTAAATGGCTCCTGAATTGAAAGAAAGAGAATAATTAACCCAAGAATAGCAGCAGCAGCATCATAAACAGCAAGCATACCTTGAGCGCCCTCGATTTACAAAGCGGTAAATAGAGTAGAAGGAAACAGCATGGGCTTCAGAATAAGAGAGAAGTGCATTTAGATCCTCTTCCTCTCTCTCTCTCTTTTTTTTTTTTTGAAACGGAGTCTCGCTCTGTCTCCAGGCTGGAGTGCAATGGCGCAATCTCAGCTCACTGCAACCTCCGCCTCCTGGGTTCAAGCGATTCTTCCGCCTCAGCCTCCCAAGTAGCTGGGACCACAGGCATGTGCCACCATGCTCAGCTAATTTTTGTATTTTTAGTAGAGATGGGGTTTCACCATGTTGGCCAGGATGATCTCTATCTCTTGACCTCGTGATCCGCCCGCCTCGGCCTCCCAAAGTGCTGGGATTACAGGCGTGAGCCACCGCGCCTGGCCAATCCTCTTCCTCTCTTAATAGCCGTGTGGCCATTACTAAGTAAATTAAGACAAAGAAGAGGCCAGAAGAATCCCTGAGCAGAAAAAGCCAGTTAGGCCTCATAAGTGATTATTAACCTGGCTTGATTTGCAAACATAAGCAAAACTTAACTTTGAGCTATTTCTTTTGCCTGCCTGTATTGAGTAAAACCAGAACTTCAGCTCAACCAACCAGAATCAACGAACAATTTATAATTAGATGACTAGGAAGTTTTCAGGGAGATAAACCAAATAAGGCAAATTATAACTGTGACCAATTAAATATTTTATTATTTCTGCATTCACTCTCTAAAAGCCTGTTTTGGTTCAGTGCATCCTGATTCATGAACTGGCCCAAAAGTTATTGTGGGCCAGGTGTGATGGCTCACACCTATAATCTCAGCACTTTGGGAGGCTAAGACAGGCAGATCACCTGAGGTCAGGAGTTCGAGACCAGCCTAGCCAATAGGGTGAAACCCCATCTCTACTAAAAATTTAAAAATTAGGCAGGTATGATGGTAGGTGCTTGTAATCCCAGCTGCTTGGAAGGCTGAGACAGGCGAATAGTTTGAACCTGGGAGGCAGAAGTTGCAGTGAGCTGAGATCATGCCATTCTACTCCAGCCTGGGCAATAGAGCAAGACTCCATCTCAAAAAAAAAATGTTATTGTGCATCTGTTTATCTTTTAACACCATGGGAAAGCAATCTGCCCTCTCATCTTCAAAATGAGTAAGTTTATCAGAGCTTGTGGTTGCAATCAATATAAATGGTTCAGCAATGTTAACCAAAAAGCAATTCGTTAGAAGTGCAATGGACGCTTACCGAGTCAGTGAGAAACTGGAAGAACAGTTTGGAAAACTGGTAAAGGTTTGCGAAGACACCAGAGGGTTAGGTGGAAGGAACCATGGAAAGACCACAGCAGCTGCTGGCATGAATACCACCTCCAACTGGCCCTATTTGTTGGGTTCCTGGCTCAAAGTTCAAAGTCCTCAGTTGTTACTGCTATGTCATTCGCAAGCTACTGCTGTCTCTGCCAGGATAAAAGAGGCTGCTTCAACCTCCATTGCTGGAGGTAGAAGATATTATCTCCACCATGACCGTACATATTGAGCTATTCCAGAACTGTGCAATTGGGTACCCAAATGGCAGATGCCCACTCTGATAGAAATAATGTCACAAAATCTTTGTTGTGAGAACAAAGGAACTAAGGTCTTTGAAATATATCATAATGCCCAGCATATAGTTGGCACCCAAGTGGAAACTGTTAAATTGTAAGCTGTTACTATTAGATGTTAAAAGTATATCCTGTGGAACAAAACAAACTTTAATTGACCACTTATTCTGTGCCTGGCTCTATGCTAGGCTAAGGATACGCTAGTGATAATATAAGTTAATACAGTATTACATCTGCTCACAGTGTAATGAGGTTGGCAGATGACTGAATAATAATAACTGGAAATACCTGTGATGAGGATTATATGTTCCGGCTAGATATAAAATGCTCTGCACTCAAAGAGAAAGGAATTGTTCATTCTCTCGTGTGTGTCTGGAGGAAGTGGGAAGGAAAGGAAATTCCTCACTGAAAGCGTGGCATTTGAATCTGGAAGACATTCTTTTCTCCGACTATCCTGTTACTTTACATTCTTTAAGATTCTGCTTCTAATGAAACGGCTTTGACTCTGAATCCAAAATGCAGGTTGTATGATTTGAATAGAGAAAAGCTGTAGAATGAAACCCTCCAGGTGGGTAAGGGTAAGAGATTGTCAATCAAAGGAATTCTTTGTTTGTTTGTTTGTTTTTGAGATGGAGTTTTGCTCTTTTTGCCTAGGCTGGAGTGCAATGGCGTGATCTCAGCTCACCACAACCTCTGCCTCAGCCTCCGGAGTAGCTGGGATTACAGGTATGCGCCACCACGCCTGGCTAATTTTGTATTTTTAACAGAGATGGGGTTTCTCCATGTTGATCAGGCTGGTCTCAAACTCCCAACCTCAGGTGATCCTCCTGCCTTGGCCTCCCAAAGTGCTGGGATTTCAGGTGTGAGCCACTGTGCATGGCCAGGAATTCTTACATGACATTTTTTTTTTCTTCATTATTTTCCATAGTTATCCCTTCCTCATGTCCAAGGGAACACTTTTTCTCCATTATTAATTACCTGGCCCAAAGGAAAAGTTTTTCTTTCATTATTTATTTTTTCAGTTGGTGGCCAGTGTTTACTGAGGAGGTGACCCAGGTAGTATTTCTTAGTGGGTAAGCACCTGGGTTAAGGAATCAAGCAGATCCCAATATAGACCCTACCTTTGCCTTAATTCTCCAGGTAAGCTTCAGCAACTTATTGAAACAGTTTGACCTTAAGTGAACCAAAGATGACAGTAGCAAGCACAATCACAGAATTGGTGGGACACCACAGACATATACCTTTGCAGGGTGATAGGTATTCAGTAAATCTTAGCTACATTCTTACTGTAATCAGAAATGGGAGAAAGTGCTTTTTACTGGCAAACAGAGGAGAGGGCTGCAATTTTCCAAGCCTTTGCTAAATGCTAGCAGAGACAGGAAGAAAATAAAGAAAATTCAAGAAATACTACCAAGTTTGACATAATCAAGGGCAGGTTTCTGATTCTTCCATAGCTAGCCTGTTCCATTTCACTGTTTCTTCAGGACCTATGGCAGCGGCTGGCACCACCAAGGTGTTCTATACATACCTTGTGAATTATTTAATTAATGGCACCTGTTTAATCAATCAGTGAGGTTTATCCAATGACCATCACCTTGAACAACTCCAGGAGGTACTATTTATATATGACACACATAAATGGCAACATCGTGCTTCAGAGCAATCGTTCCCAAACTTAGCTTGGACTTTGGAACCACCTGAGAACATTTCAAAAATACTAATGCCGGCCGGGTGCGGTAGCTCACGCCTGTAATCCCAGCACTTTGGGAGGCCGAGGCGGGTGGATCACGAGGTCAAGAGATCGAGACCATCCTGGTCAACATGGTGAAACCCCGTCTCTACTAAAAATACAAAAAAATTAGCTGGGCGTGGTGGCGCATGCCTATAGTCCCAGCTACTCGGGAGACTGAGGCAGGAGAATTGTTTGAACCCAGGAGGCGGAGGTTGCAGTGAGCCGAGGTCGCGCCACTGCACTCCAGCCTGGTGCCTGGTGACGGAGTGAGACTCTGTCTCAAAAAAAAAAAATACTAATGCCTAGGTCCTGACCCTAGGAAATTCTGATTTTAATTGGTATGTAGCATGAGCTAGGCATCAGAATTTTCTTTTGTTTTCGTTTTTTTTTTTTTTTTTTGAGACGAAGTCTCACTCTTGTCCCCCAGGTTGGAGTACAATGGTGTGATCTCAGCTCACTGCAACCTCCATCTCCCGGGTTCAAGCGATTCTCCTGCCTCAGTCTCCTGAGTAGATGGGATTACAGGTGCCTTCCAACATGCCTGGCTAATTTTTGTATTTTTGGTAGAGACGGGGGTTTCACCATGTTGGCCAGGCTGATCTCAAACTCCTGACCTCAGGTGATCCCCTCACCTCGGCTTCCCAAAGTGCTGGGATTACAGGCATGAGCCACCACGCCCGGCCAGCATCAGAATTTTCTGAAGCTCCCCAGAGATTATAATACACAGCAAAGTGTGAGCACCAATTCTCCAAGAGGTCATTGTATTCTGTGTGAGTTTTCAGCCCTCGTCTGTGGTACATACTGCTCAAGTTCTGTGTTTCCTAAGATATACAGTGATGGGGGAACACGGATGATTCTGCTAGAGGTGGTAATTTATTGTGGTGAAAGAATACAGAATTGAGGTTGTTTAAAGTTTAAGTCTGGGCAAACGTATTACTGAATTGTGTGACCTTGGGCAACTCACCCTGGAGGCCCCAAATTTCAATGAGCTCTAATAGAGCGGCTGGAGGAAGGGTGGGCCTTGAATGAGAGATGATTGTATCTATATCTTCAAGAGTAATTACTTCTGTACCCGTCTCTCATGTTCAGAGTCTGCACCAGGGGTTGGAAAAGTGCCTATGTATAGATCAAATCCAATTGGCCACTTGCTTTTGTAGCTAGTTTTACTGGAACACGGTCATGCCCATTCCTTTATGTATTATCTAAGTCTGTTTTTGCTCTACAGCATTAGAGTTGAGTATCTACAACAGAGACCATATGGCCCACAAAACCTAAAATATTTACTAACTGGCCCTTTAAAGAAAGCGTTGATTGGTCTCTGGTCCAATCACCAATTAATTACATTTTATATGCTACTTTTGATAATGAAGATCGATCATGATTTGCAAACCCCCTCCCCCATTAAGATTTTGAGTTCTTTGAAGCGGAGTTACCTCCTGCAGTTTTTCTCTAATAGTAAGCACTATCTGACATTCACTTCCTGCTTTCCAAAGAACTTTGATGTGTGAGCTATCATTTCCCACAGAGTCTAGTCTAGTGTTGAGCAAACAGAAGACACAAAAAATATTTGACTGATTGATTGCATTTCTCTGATTTATTTCAAGTTCTAAGCAATTGGGCCAGGGGTTATTTTTGTCTCTCATGTGAAGGGTCATGAAAACCATCACAAATCCCTATATCAAGTGGGAATGGACTATTTCAAACCATTGTACAAAATGGCTTTTTGTTACATTTCTGGTTGTCATTCGTTTTTATCCAAACCCTTTATAAGCGTTATGTGATTCTTCCCACAAGAGACAGTGCCATTTCTGTAAAAGAGAACAATGTTTAGTATCAGACTTGAGTTAAGATTCCAGCTTGGCCCTTAGCTTTGAGGCCTTGGCCATATGGCTCATGTCTCAGTATCATTTAGAATCTAGACAAGTCAGAAACGTGTTCTTCCCTCCACTTGTATGTCTAAGTTTCGCTTTTCTACCTATCAGCCCCGCAGAAACAATAGTTTCTACTGGGAAATTGCTTTTTGTAGTTGTAGACGAGGGCACAGACCAATCTAAAGTCAGGTAAACTTGCTAAGAAAAAACAATGAGCAGCAAATGTTCAGACATGAAATGCACATGCCTGGCTGTGAAGCTCTGGAGTAATGGGACATGTCTTATCATTGGTTTGACCTACTTACAGCTCTTCTATGTAATAAATGACAAGGCACTCAATACTGTTACATATTTCTACTTCTGCACAATGTGTAATTAATTTTAATGATGCTTTCTAGTTATTTTATGCTTGTTATTATATGAACTAAGAAGGCCTCTTTTTTCTTTTTTTCAATCCTCGAGTTATCCAGGGATATTTCATTGTAAACCTAAGCTGAACGTGGTCCACTGCCTAATGATCAACATTGAGATGTTTACATGGGGTATTTATGTAATTATTTTTGGTTAATTCTGTCTTTATTGCAGGTATTGGATGCTTCTTTGTTGAAATCTTGTATTTATTTTGTGCTCTATTTGTGTGTTGTTAAGAATGTGGATAATTTATTTTTAAAAAAGTGCCAGACAGGGATGATTCTGCAGCTAGAAAACAAGATCAAGTGTGGAATTAAAGGAAAGAAGTTGGAAAAGATTATTTCCAACTGTACGAGAAGATGATATAGTCACCAGTAGTTCTATACACTATTGCAGGTAACCAAAGGTATGAATTATCTTCTCTACGATCCTAGATCTGGCAGCAGAAATGAATTCTTATATTTACATTAGAATATGGAAGAATGTTGTAGTAGGAGAACTCACTTCAAATTAAGTAATGAACCATGAGAACTTAAATGTGGGTACTCTTCAGAACCTTAAACATGATAAGGCTGACTAATAGATAACAATAATCTCTCATGGTACCTATCTTATCTCATTTGGTCATTACAATGATGTTATCAAGTAGCCATGGCAGGCATGAAAATCTCTATTTTATAAAAAAAGAAACTCTCCTTAAGGAAAGCAAGAGCTTTCCCCATGCATATATACCTGGGCTTTAAGCCCATAGCTGACTTCAAGTCCTTTGAGGTTTCCAATCCTTAAAATATGAGCCATCCTCTGCTCCGCAGGAGAGAGGCAACCTGGTCCTAACATTTTTTCTATGCTCTCTCTTCCTACTTCATTCCAGAGTCTATCCAGGTGCTGACTTTTTCTTGGTATTGTCTCACAGCTCTAATTTGCATTTTCCCTTTGGGAATCATCACATAGTTTAACTTCCCTCTTTGTGACTAGATTTCTAGCTCCTGATTGTATGTAGATAACTATCCAGTCCATGAAACTCTGCTCCCAGACCGAAATCTATTCCTTTTTTTTTTTTTTTTTTTTTTAGACAGGGTCTCTCTCAGTCACAGATGCTGGAAAGCAGTGGTGCGATCTCAGCACACAGCAACCACTGCCGCCAGGGTGCAAGCCATTCCCAAGCCACAGCCACCCAATTAACAGGGATTACAGGGGT
>CAUYLG010006220.1:0-35967 GCA_963573385.1 Cacajao melanocephalus | reverse complement strand
AAAAAAAAAAAAAAGAATAAGAAAACTCACCATCCTTATCTTTATGGACTGCCAGTAAAGGAAGATGCAAATAAACCCAAAAGTAATGCATGTACCTAAGTAAAATACAAAGAAATATAAAATTAATCACACTACCAAATAAACATAATTTTCCAATTGATTTAGGCCTGAACACATGCATGTAACTACTCCTTTTTCTAAAATCTCACTAAAGAATTCTGAATGGAATAGAAAAAAAAAATTACAAAGTCTAAACCCTGAAAGGCAAAATAGAATGACAAAGGAGGTGATATTAATGATACCTGGGGAGTTGGCTGGCAGATAGACAAGTGGCAATTGCCTTTGTCAAAAAAAAAAAAGTAAAACAACCTAGGCCTGGCGCAGTGGCTCACACCTGTAATCCTAGCACTTTGGGAGGCCAAGGCTGGTGGATCACAAGGTCAGGATTTCAAGATCAGACTGGCCAACAAGTTGAAACTCCGTCTCTACTAAAATACTCAAAAAATTAGCTGGGCATGGTGGCTTATGCCTGTAATCCCAGCTACTTGGGAGGCTGAGGTAGGAGAATTGCTTGAACCGGGACCTGGGAGGGGGAGGTTGCAGTGAGCCGAGATTGCACCACTGTACTCCATCCTGGGCTCCAGAGCAAGACTCCATATAAAAAAAAAAAAAAAAAAAAAAAAATCCTAATCTCCCAGTGGCAAAAAATAAAAAGCCATCTGCTTTACTCTGCTAATCACCTGACCATGAAGAGAGTCAAATTCTATAAAATATTTGAAGAGTAAGTTATTCCATAAAATATTCTGAGCCAAATATGACTGGTCATGACCCAAGACACAGTCTCAAAAGGTCTTAAGAACATGTGTCCAAGGTGGTTGGGTTGACAAAAGACATCAATCTACACATGTGGGATATTCATTGGTTTGGGGTTGGGGGGTTGGACACGAGCATGGGTGGATAGTGGGAGTTTATAGGTCATAGGATTATAGGTGGAATCAAAGACTTTCTGATTGGCAATTGGTTGAAAGAGTTAAGTTATTATCTAAAAACCTGGCATCAATAGAAAGAAATGTCTGGGTTAAGATAAAGGGTGATGCAAACCAAGGTTCTTATTACATAGATAAAGTCTCTTAGGTGGCTACCCTTAGAGATAATAGATGACAGATGTTTCCCATTCACACCTGTAAAGCGTTCTAGCCTCTCAGTTCATCTCTTCTGGTTTGGAAGGGACTGAAAAGGGAAAGATTTAGTTATATTTACAGAGATTCTTTACAGACGCAAATTTCCCCCACAATAGAGGGCTTTGTAGGGCCACTCAAAATATTGCAAAGTGACATATTTTGGAGTAAAATATTTTGCCTTTATCTGTCATTTGATGTTATGCCAGAGTAGGGTTGAAAAGTAAACTGTGTTATATAGGATTAAATAAAACCCATCTGGTGAGATTTTATGGTTTCTAGGGTTTTACTTCCCAGGCCTCTTAGGAATTTGGGCAAGAGAGAAAACAGGTCAGAGCTTAGTCAAGAATCGCTTGAACCCGGGAGGTGGAGCTTGCAGTGAGCTGCGATCATGCCACTGCACTCCAGCCTGGGCAACAGAGTGAGACCCCATCTCAAAAATAATAATAATAATAACAACAACAACACAGTGAGTACAAACTGAAAATCCTCCCTTCTACGACAAATACAGAGAAGTGATTAAAAAATATATATATAGCAGCAGTTAAAAATAAGTAAATAGAAATCTGCATAGACCAGAAATTTCCAGCCATTATTGAAGAAAGGAACAGTCAGAAATCTGAAAGTAGTACTTTTGGAGCAGCACACGTGGAGTCAGGCTCGGTGCAGGACTTGAGTCAAAGACTTTCCCAAGAAGCCCCAGGGCTGATTTGCTTGGTTCTGGAACCCAGGGCCAGAATCTTTGACAGCCAGGTCCAGTAAAGGTCAAAACCAAGAATCTCCTCCCACACGAGTAGATTCTCAAAACACAGTGCACTTGATCAGGCTATCAGAATTACCTAGAGCAGTGCATATTCTGATGGAGAGAATTCTCATCTGAACGATCCCGAATTGCATTTAAAAGTGTTCAAAATTGTTGTGTGATAAATCCTTCATTTGTGTTCATTTGTTAGAAGCCAATTCAGACATTCAAATGTCTTAACATATAAACAAACCAACAAAAAACTGAAAACATAATCACATTTAATTTGACCAGAGAATATGTGTTTCTCTTAGCTGTGGATTTTTTTTTCACTTTATTCATTTTCCTTTCAGAACATAAACTACATTCTAATCCTGTTATTGTGTTCTTAATATTTATCATCTTCTAAAGGGTTATTAGAATGTTTATGTACAAGCTAGGGAAATGGTAAAATAATATTATTCAATGAGATTTATTTATGAAGCCAATAAAACCTGCAAAAAGGTTTCCTTTGACCATTTAAAAGTTTACAGCTCTATTGCAACTTATTAAATGTGCAAGAGCTTCATTGCCCAGTAAATACATGTATGTCGCATAAAGATCACGAAATTTCAAACCAGCCACCTCTCATTATTGTTACTAAGGAAAAATAAAAGATAAGAGAAAGATTAAAAATTCAGTCTTTTTAGAAAGTAAAAGGAATAAACTTATTTTAAATTTCTAAAAGAAAATTTGTCAACCATAGATGCAGGGGTTTTCTACCTGTCTTTGAAAAACCACACAGTAATATAATTTATATTCTGGCCCACAAGACTGCCCCCACTTCAGATGCCGGTCAAAAGTCCTAGAAACCACCCTTACTCTGACGGACCACCTGTAAATTCAAGGATTTCCACAGTGCCCTTCACAGCTTCCATAATTTGCTAAAGCAGCTTGCAGAACTTTACTTTCACTTTACTTTATGTTTACCAGTTTACTATAAAGATACAATTCAGAAACAGCCAATGGAAGAGATGCATAGGGCATGGAAATGGGGAGCTTCCTTGCCTTCTCTGAGGCTGCCACTCTCTTGGCACTTAGACGTGTTCTTCAGCCCAGAACCTCTCTGAGTCTTACTGTTCAAGAGTTTTTATAAAACTCAATCTCAGCCCTCTTCTTTCTGGGAAGTCAGTGAGTAGAGCTAAAATTTCACCTCTTGTCCCTCTAATCACTTGTTCTCTTTGATGAGCAGCCCCCTCATCCTGAGACCTCTCTCAGGGCCACAACCTAAGTCACTTCATTAGCATCAACTCTCTTGTGATCTAAGGGGGCTTGTTATGAATAACAAAATGCACTTTTACCACATGGAATATCCAAGGGTTTTAGGAGCCCTGTGCCCTGAACTGGGAACAAAAACCAAATATTTCTTGTTATACCACAGCTACAGGACAAAGTTCATTTAGTTTTCTGCATTTTTGTCTTTGAATGCTGCATTAATTAAATCAGATGTGTTTGGTCTCAAATGTAATGTGTGATAGAGAGGGTAAAAATTATTTCTTAAAATGGCAAAGTGAGTTTTGTAGACCTGATACTTCATAAACAAAATATTTATAACTTTCCCAGAGTCTCAAACCTTACATGACAGATGCATTGTCACATTTTATTTGAAGTCTTTTCAGTGGTCTGGGTTGTAAATCAGTGTTATGAAGGGGGTGACAGCTCCTATGGTTGGGAAGTTTAGAAACACAGGAATTTAAGAAATTTGCCATGCTGGCTTGTCACTGAACCCATGACCTGACCTATAGGTAACTTAGCTTCCTTAACCTTTGGGTACATCTTTATTGATAAAAGAGCATCTGTTTTGGTCTCTCAGATCATACTATTATCTCCAAAATTTTTTAACTTCCAAAATTTTATACATATTAGTCAGAAAAATGGTCCTTACTTAAGTCAAATTGAAAATGAATAAACCAGGCACAGTGGCTCACGCCTGTAATCTCAGCACTTTGGGAAGGTAAGGCAGAAAGATTGCTTGAGTCCACGAGTTCAAGACCAGCCTTGGCAACATGGTGAAACCCCACCTCTGCAAGAAATACATACACACAAAAATTAGCTGGGCATGGTGGTGCATGCGTGTAGTCCCAGCTATTTGAAAGGCTGAGGTGGAAGGATTGCTGGAACCTGGGAGTTTGAGGCTACAGTGAGCCATGATCATGCTGCTGCACTCCAGCATGGGTGACAGGAAAAAAAATGTATAACTTCACTCAAACAGACTCTTTTAGAATGTGTTTGTGTGTGTGTGTGTGAATTTTATTTGCAAACCCCATGCAGCTTCCCATTTTGCTTCAGTTACTAAGAAGTTCTGAGAAAAATTTGATCAATTTCGAAGTAACAAGAATATTTCATAAATTCTAATTTGTTTCTCATTTGCATTTACTATGTTGATACATTTTTTTTTTCTTTTGAGACAGAGTCTTGCTCTGTCACCAGGCACCAGGCTGGAGTGCAGTGGCACAATCTCAGCTCACTGCAACCTCTGCCTCCCGGGTTCAAGCAATTCTCCTGCCTCAGCCTCCCGAGTAGCTGGGACTACAGGCATGTGCCACCACACCCAGCTAATTTTTGTATTTTAGTAGAGACAGGGTTTCACCATGTTGGTCAGGATGGTCTCGATCTCTTGACCTCGTGATCCGCCCACCTCAGCCTCCCAAAGTGCTGGAATTACAGGCGTGAGCCATCATGCTGGGCTTATGTTGATACTGTCTACCATTCTTCCTCAAATAGTTTTGTATTACAATTTATCTCACACCCTCTTTGGAAGTGTGGTTTAAGTGATGAAATAATTAAAATAATTGTGTTGTAACTGCAGTAAAGAGTAGCAAAGGTCAAATTTATTTTTCCTGTTTGCTAATGTTACCAGTAGCAAATCCATATGGGTGTGCCGCAACCTCAATTCTTGCCTCATCAGAAGAAATAATTCAACAGAGAGGCATAAGGCAGGAGAGATCAAGATCAAGTTTTAGAGCAGGAGTGAAAGTTTATTACGTTTTAGAGCAGGAATGAAAAGAAGTAAAATATACTTGAAAGAGGAGGCAGGCAACTTGAGAGATCAAGTGTGTGGTTTGACCTTTGACTTTGGGTTTTATTTGTTGGCATGCTTCTGGGGGCTTGTGTCCCTGCCCCCTGATTCTCCCCTTGGGGTGGGCTGTCCTCATGCGCATTGGCCTGCCAGCACTTGGGAGAGTCCGCATGCGCAGTGTGTTTACTGGAGACATGCGTATGCTCACTTGAGGCATTCTTCCCTTGCCAGCTGAATGTCCCTAGAAAGTCATATAAGAGGCATTAAAACTCTGCCATTTTGCCTCTTAATGTATGTGCTGAAGCCTACTCACCCAAATCCTGAGATATTGGGAAGCTGCTGATCACCAGTTTCAGGTTTTTTTCTATCTTTTAGGAGACTGTCTTTCCCCGGCACTGGATGCAACCAATTATTATTTTAGGGGGACAGTTAACAACTGCCTGACCATCACCTGATGGTCACCTGACATTCTTGGTGATGGGAGGGAGCACTCTCCTGCCCTGCTCATGTCTGCCTGACTACCTACTGTAACACTAGATTATCTAAATGTGCCATGAGCCAACAGACAGGTTGTATATTTTGGATCATGATTAATCTTCCATGTTCTTGAAACCACAGCCTTTAGTTTACCATATTTTTTTTTAAAAAGGAACAAGAGGATAATAAAAATTATTATGTGTACAAATTGATAGAGTGGATAAAGAAGAGAAAGAAATAATAAGCAACCCTATTGATTCATAGACATAGAAAAACTTCAATTTCAGCTGAGAAGAAAAACTATTAATGAAACATGTTATAGAGAGCCAACAATTCTGCAAAACATGGAATAACTTTCCTTTATAATTAATGTCATATTATCAACATGGTAGAAAAAAATCGCTAAAGAATATTATTAATATTATTATTAAGCTTACTTTTCCCTGGATACATAAAAATCACAAAGGGTTAGCTACATGCATTTGAGATTATAAAAATGGCATAATGTGACCATAAATTTGCTTTATGAAATTTGTGACTGACCCTCAGAGAAATGATAATCCCTGGAAGCTGTCCCCCCACAGTTACAGACACTCAGTCATGCACCAGCCACTTCTAAAGGCGGCTTGAATTTGTTACTTGAAAAATGGAGTGTAAAGTTCTTGGAGTTAGCCTAATTACAGACCTTACAGCCAATCCACAATAATAGTTTCATCTGCTAAATAAAATATACAGAAGATGGTATGGCAGTTATGAGACCCGTAATGAACCCTCTTATCCAATGGTAACCAGCTTGGGGCCTTGTCATCCCCACTTTGCAAGAGATTTGAAATTATGTTAGGATTAAAAAGACACAGAGTTGGTTATGAGCCTGGGTCTCAAGTCAAATACACAGAGTATTGTCTATAACAATGCTTTAATCCTGAAAGAACACTCTTATTTTATTTTTTGTTCTACAAGACTTTTAGTCAGTTAGTTCATATTTTTGCACATGAGTTTCCTCTTTATAAAATGAAGAAAATCAGAGTAGGTACCTCACTGAATTGCCATGCAGACTGAAATAATACAAGTCATATAATTAGAAGTGCTGAAATACTTAAGGGATCCATAAACATTAGCTTACCAGGCCTTGAGACCAGAAGGCAGTTGCTTGCACTTAACTAAGCTTTATCTTCTGGTAAAGCAAAAATATGATGTTCAATAAATAAACAAGCAAGAAATAAACAAGCAGAGAAGCACTCTTCAGATTAGAGCACTGGCTCACACTCATCTCAGAAGTGATTCAAATCTTGACATTTATTGCACTGAGTCATAGATGATCTTATAAAGTAAAGATCCTTTCAAAATCTGCTAAGATATCTGGAAGCATTTTAAAAATTTTGTCCCTATATAATTGGAGCTCTTGATGTTTCCACATTAATTCAAAATAATTAGGAAAAAGTAAAGGAATAAAGAAAAACAACTTGAATAAACTTTGGTTAACTTTCTTAGAAAAAGATTGTTAATGGAATGTTGACGATATTGAAACATCTGAGAACAATATTGATTTCAGAAATCTAATTTGAACCAACAAAGATAGTCCAATTAGGTAAATAATCTTTTGAAAATACAGGCATAACTTGAAGATATTGTGGCTTGGTTCCAGATTGCTGCAGTAAAGCAAATATTGCAATCAAGTGAATCACACAAATTTTTGGTTAACCAATACATATAAAAGTTATGTTTACACTATACTGTAGTCCATTAAGTGTGCAATAGCATTACATCTAAAAAGCAATGTGGATACCTTAATTTAAAAACAGCTTTCTTGCTAAAAAATGCTAACAATCATCTGAGCCTAAAGTGAGCTGTAATCTTTTGCTGATAGTGGGTGTCTTGCCTCTATGTTGGTGGCTGCTGACCAATTGGGATGGTGTTACCTGAAGGTTAAACTGGCTATGGTAATTTCTTAGAATAAGACAACAATCATGTTTGCCACGTCAATTGACTCTTCCTTTCATGAAAGAAGTCCCTGTAGCTTGTGATGCTATTTGATAGTATTTTACTCACAGTAGAGCTTGTTTCAAAATTTGAGTCAATCCTCTGAAATCCTGCCACTGCTTTGTCAATTAAAGTAATGAAATATTCAAATCCTTTGTTGTCATTTCAGCATCTTCACAATCTTCAAAATCTTAATGAACTTTTTCCTTGCTTTTTCATAAAAGGGAACCCCTCATTTGTTCAAGTTTTATTATGAGATTGCAACAATTCAGTCACATCTTCAGGCTCTACTTCTAATTCTAGTTATTTGGCTATTCCACTACATCTGCAATTATTTCCTCCACTTGAAGTCTTGAACCCCTCAAAGTCATCCATGAGGGCTGGAATCAATATCTTTCAAATTCCTGTTAATGTTGATATTTTGACCTCCTCCCATGAATCATGAATGTTCTTAGTGGCATCCAGAATGGTGGCTTCTTTCCAGAAGATTTTCAACTGACTGCACAGATCCATCAGAGGGATCACTATCTGTGGCAACAATATCCTTCAAAATGTATTTTTTTTTCCAACTTTTTTTTTTGAGACAGAGAGTCTTACTCTATTAAGCCCAGGCTGGAGTGCAGTGGCACAATCTTGACTCACTGCAACTTCCACCTCCCAGGTTCAAGCGATTCTTCTGTCTCAAACTCCTGAGTAGCTGGGATTACAGGCATGCACCACCATGCCCAGCTATTTTTTATAATTTTAATAGAGGTGGGATTTCACCATGTTGGCCAGACTTGTCTTGAACTCCTGACCTCGGGTGATCTACCCACTTTGGCCTACCAAAGTGCTGCAATTACAGGCATGAGCCACTGCACTTGGCCTTTTATCCAAATTTTTATTTTTATTTTTATTATTTATTTTTGAGACAGAGTCATGCTCTGTCATTCAGACTGGGATACAGTGATGCAATCACAGTTCACTGCAGCCTTGACTTCCTGGGCTCCAGCAATTCTCCTGCCTCAGCTTCCCCCGAGTAGCTGGGACCACAGGCATGTGCTACTATGCCTGGCTAATTTTTGTATTTTGGGTAAAGATGGGGTTTCACTGTGTTGCTCAGGCTGATCTCAAACTCCTAAGCTCAAGCAATCCACCTGCCTAGGCCTCCCAAAGTTCTGAGATTACCACGCCCAGCTGCTAAATTTTATTCTTAAATACTAATTGAAAGTCAGAATTACTCCATGATCCATGGCCTGCAGAATGGATGCTGTATTAGCAAACTTGAAAACTTTAATATCCTTGTGTATCTCCATCAGAGCTCTTGGGTGACTTAGGTACATTGTCAATAAGCAGTCAATGTTTCGAAAAGAATCTCTTTTTCTGAGCAGTAAGTTTCAACAGTGAGCTTAACATCTTCAGCAAACCATGCTGTAAATAGGGGGACTGTCGTCCAGGCTTTGTCATTTCATGTATAAAGCACAGGAAGAGTAGATTTAGCATAATTCTTAAGAACCCCGGGATTTTTTGAACGGTAAATAAGTATTGGCCTAAACTTAAAGTCTTTAGCTACTTTAACCCAAATAAGATTCTGCCTGTCCCTTGAAGCTTTGTAGCCAAGACCTCCTTTCTAGCCATAAAAGTCCTAGATAGCATCTTCTTCCAGTAGAAGACTCTTTCATCGGCATTGAAAGTCTATTGTTTAGTGAAGACTGCATCAATGACCAAAGTCTAATTTTCTGGATAACGTGCTGCAGATTCTCCATCAGCACTTGCTGCTTCACTTTGCGCTTTTTGTTTTTCAAATAGCCAACTTGAGACAAGTTTATTAGTAATTTCATGGTACCCTTTCAGGCTGATTCTCACCTCACTCCTTCCCCAAGCAACTTCTATGAGTGATGTCAGACAGTATATCCTTCTGTTGTTCTTTGTCCAGTCATCCTTAAAGACCCCAGACATAACCAATCTGTAAATGATCTCAGTATGTGTAATCTTAAGTCATCTTGTTAACAAAGACACCGCTGAGGTTCCCAAGCAAACTGTGGTTGAGTTCTTTAAGTTTAAACCTTGAGAGAGGAAGATTTTCAAATAGGAACCGGACAAATTCATGTAAAACTTGCCACTACACTTCTTCAGGCTCCACTTCTAATTCTAGTTATTTGGCTGTTCCACTACATCTGCAATTATTTCCTCCACTTGAAGTCTTGAACCCCTCGAAGTCATCCATGAGGGCTGGATGACCCTGTGGTCACACCTGTGTCATAGAAAAGTTCTGCTTTTTATACTGCAGATGGGATTTCTTCTTCAAGTTTACTATACGGTGCCTTTTCAAAATGTAGGTGAAGACATCAGTACAAAAGCTAATGTCCCAAACAACACTGCCATGAATATTGCTGTTTCTTCAACAGCCTTTCTCCCAGCTCTTCCAAGATGGCCCACAACATTGCCTTCCTTGCCCATTACCTTGATCTCTTGAATGAGCTCAAAACTTTGGAATGCAAAAGCACTCATTGCACTTACTTGGTTGAGAAAGATGATAGACCAGGTTCTTTTGATCCAAAGATTATCCTGGGAATACTTCATTTGGGCCAAAATGATGGGTTATTCCAAAGAAGAATGAAGAAGTAATTACTCCTGCCCCTAGTAATATACTCTTGGACAATGATTACAGCTTGCATTTCTGCTGATAATGCTGTGTGCTATAATTACATGTAAGTATATAAGGAACCTGGGGTAAAATCATGGACTTTCTCTCTTTTGCTGGCATCATCTACAGAAATACCATGTGCATCATGAAAGGCTAGATCGCTATAGGCTGAAAAAGAGCAGGGTTCAGTTTGCTGCTGTCTGGATACCCTGTTGAGAGAGTGCTCTTCAAAGTTTTTTGTATCCTTGGGTCCTGCAAATCAGGCCTGGATGCATCTTTATTTTAGAAGAGTAGTTGCCTCTAGTTTTTCAGTTAAAATGACCAAATTTGTGAGATCTAGTAACTGTGTCCACTGAAGAAATTATCGAAAAAGGGATCTGCATTTGACAATACAGAAGTATACCTGGACCCTATGGAGGCAGTGGCACTGCTGCACCCTGGTCACTGCCTGTCTCCCATGCTCCCCTTTTGGGACTTATGTCCACCTTGAACTTCCAAGCTTCTATGCCGGTTTCACATTTTTCTTCTTCATCTTCCTTACCTCTCTCATGCTTCAAAGAATTGAAGATAATTGAGGCTTTGCTCTGGTTTAGGCTTTGGCTTAATAAAATATTGGGGCTGGTTTGGTCATCTGACCAGACCACTCAAACTTTATCCATATCAGCAATAAGTCTGTTTTCACACTATTGATAAAGACACACCCAAAACTGGGCAATTTACCAAGGAAAGAGATTTAATGGAGAACTCACAGTTCCACGTACTGGGAAGGCCTCACAATAGTGGCAGAAGGTAAGGAACAGCAAGTCAGATCTTATGTGGAGGAAAGCAGGAAAAAAAAGAGCTTGTGTAGGGAAACTCCCTTTTTTTAAACCATCAGATCTCATTAGCCTTATTCACTGTCAGAAGGACAGCACACGAAGGACCTGGCCTCATGCTTTAATTACCTCCCACCAGGTTCCTCCCACAACACATGGGAATTCAAGATGACATTTGGGTGGGGACAAAGACAAACCATTCCATTCCTGGCCCCTCCGAAAATCATGACCTCACATTTCAAAACCAATCATGGTTTTCCAACAGTCCCCCAGAGTCTTAACTCATTTCAGCATTAACTAAAAAGTCCACAGTCCAAAGTCTCATCTGAGACAAAGAAGGTCCCTTCCACCTATGAGCCTGTTAGATCAATGGCAAGTTAATTATTTCCTAGATACAATGGAGGTACAGGCATTGGGTAAATACAGCAGATCAAAATAGGAGAAATTGGCCAAAACAAAGGGGCTACAGGTCTATGCAAGTCCAAAATCCAGTGGGGCAGTCAAATCTTAAGGCTCCAAAATGATCTTTGACTCCATGTCTCACATCTGGGTCATACTAGGCAAGAGATGGGTTCCCATTGGGTCTTGGGCAGCTCTGCCCCTGTAGCTTTGCAGGATATAGCCTCACTCCTAGCTGCCTTCATGGGCTGGCATTTAGTATCTGTTACTCTTCTGGGCACATGGTGGAAGCTGTCAGTGGATCTATTATTCTGAGTTCTGGAGGATGGTGGCTCTCTTCTCACAGCTCCACTAGGCAGTGCCCCAGTAGAGGCTCTGTGTGGGGGCTCCCACCTCACTTTTCCCTCCTGCACTGCCCTAGCAGAGGTTCTCCATGAGAACCCTATCTCTACAGCAATCTTCTGCCTGGGCATGTAGACATTTTCATATATCTGAAATCTAGATGGAGGTTTCCAAACCTTGACTTTTGTGCACTCACAAGCTCAACAGCACATGGAAGCTGCCAAAGGTAAGGCTTGCACCCTCTGAAGCCATGGCCTGAGCTGTACCTTGGCCCCTTTCAGCCACAGCTGGAGTGGCTGGGACCCAGGCCGTGCAAAGCAGGGGGTCCCTGCGTTCATCCCATAAAACCACTTTTTCCTCCTAGGCCTCTGAGAGTATGATGGAAGGGACTGCCTTGAAGACCTCTGACATGTCTTGGAGAAATTTTCCCTATCGTCTTGGGGATTAACATTCAGCTCCTTGTTACTTATGCAAATTTCTGCAGCTGCATTGAATTTCTCCTCAGAAAATTGGGTTTTCTTTTCTATCTTGTTGTCAGGCTGCAAATTATCCAAACTTTTATGCTGTGTTTCTCTTTTAAAACTGAATGCTTTTAACAGTACCCAAGTCACCTCATGAATGCTTTGCTGCTAAGAAATTTTTTCTGCCATGTACCCTAAAACATCCCTCTCAAGTTCAAAGTTCAACAAATCTCTATAGCAGGGGCAGAACGTCACCAGTCTCTTTGCTAAAACATAAGAGTCATCTTTGCTCCAACTCCCAACAAGTTTCTCATCTCCATCTGAGACCACCTCAGCCTGGATTTCATTGTGCATATCATTATCAGCATTTTAGTCAAAGCCATTTGACAAGTCTCTAGGAAGTTCCAAACTTTCCGACATTTTCCTATCTTGTTCTGAGGCCTCCAAACCATTCCAACCTCTACCTGTTACCCAGTTCCAAAGTTGCTTCCACATTTTTGGGTATTTTTTCAGCAATGCCCTACTCTACTGGTGCCAATTTACTGTATTAGTCTGTTTTCACGCTGTGATAAAGACACACCTGAGACTGGGCAATTTACAAAGAAAAGAGGTTTACTGGAGAACTCACAGTTCCACATGGCTGGGGAAGCCTCACAATCATGGCAGAAGGCAAGGAGGAGCAAGTCACACCTTACATGGATGGCAGGAGGCAAAGAGAGAGCTTGTGTAGGGAAACTCCTGTTTTTTAAAACCATCAGATCTCATGAGACTTATTCATTATCATGAGGATAGCACAGGAAAGACCTGCCCCCATGATTACTTCCCACCATTTCCCTCCCACAACACGTGGGAATTCAAGATGAGATTTGAGTGGGGACACAGCCAAACCTTATCAAGACTGTTGATCTTTCTTATCATTCTTATGTTTGCTGAAGTAGCAATTTTAACTTCCTTCAATAACATTTTCTTTGTATTTACAACTTGGCTAACTGTCTGGCAAAAGAGACCTAGCTTTCAGCCTCCCTCAGCTTTTGACATGTCTTCCTTACTAAGCTTAATCATTTAAAGTGACAGACATGTGACTTTTCCTTTTACTCGAACACTTAGAGGTCATTGTAGGGTTATTAATTGGCTTAATTTCAAAGTTGAGTCTCAGGGAATAGTGAGGCTGGAGAAGTGGGAGAGAAATGGGGGAAGGGCTGGTCAGTGGAGCAGTCAGAACATACAACATTTATTAAGTTCTCTGTCTTATATGAGTGTGTTTTGTAGCATGCAAAATAATTACAGTATTAACATCAAAGATCATTGATCACAGAAGTAATAATAAAGTTTGAAATATTGCAAGAATTATCAAAATGTGGTACAGAAACATGAAGTGAGCAGATGCTTTTGGAAAAGTGACACTGATAAGCTCTCTTGATGGAGGGTTGCCACAGACCTTCAATTTGTTTTTTTTTAAAAAAAAAAAAAGACCAGGAGTGGTGGGTCACGCCTATAATCCCCCAGCACTTTGGGAGGCCAAGGCAGGCAGTTCACCTGAGCTCAGGAGTTTCAGACCAGCCTGAACATAGTAAAGCCCTGTCTCTACCAAAAATACAAAAAATTAGCTGGACAAGGTTGAACGTCTTCCTACATGGAGGTAGGAGGATTGCTTGAGCTTGGGAGGCAGAGGTTGCAGTGAGTTGTGATCCTGCCTCTGTACTCCAGCCTGGGTGACGCAATAAACAAGACAAAAAAAAAAAACAGTAAAGTGAAGTTCAATGAAACAAAATGTGCCTGTACACTAAAAATCAGTCTGTTGTAGCTGATGTTAAGAACACTAAATTCTTTAGTGTCTTTAGGTCATATTTGTAATAAACACTGCTGTTAATGTTTTGAAAATTTATTAGCACCACCCCCAGTTATAAGTATACACATTCATGCATGTGGGACTAACCCTGTCCTTGGACAAAGGTCAGTAGCAGATGAAGATTGCATTTTGTGATGTGCTCAGTTAAGTCTAATTCAAGGTGGTCTATTGTACATTAATGTTTGTGTATATGTACAGACAAATTATTCAAATCGGGAAGGGATTATTTACAAAGAATTTACCCAAGCATGAGAAGACCATTGAAAGTGGGATGAGGGAAGCTCTATACCAAGTGTAAGTGCAGTTTAATTCTGCCCAGCCCATCTGGAGGGGAACATGTGTGTAGGTGCATCACATTCCCAAGCCAGAAAAATTTTAGGTAATTCAAAATGAACATTGTATTGTTTGGAGAACAAAAGTGTTCTAGGAATAATCTTTTTTTTTTTTTAGATAGAGTCTCCCTCTGTCACCTAGGCTGGTAGCACTGCCACCCCTCCTCTCCCTCCCTGCCACCTTCTCCAGGCTTAAGCAATCCTCCAACTCAGCCTTCCAAGTAGCTGGGACCACAGGCATGCACCACCACACCAAGCTACTTTTCTGTGTTGTCCGTAGAGACGGGGTCTCACCACATTGCCGAGGCTGGTCTTGAATTCCTCAGCTCAAACAATCTGCCCACCTTGGCCTCCCAAAGTGCTGGGATTACAGGTATAAGCCATCACGCCCAGCCTATATCCAAATTTCTTTTTATATGTTTTTTGTTTTCTTATTTCTTTCTTTGTTTTTTGTTTTTGCTTTTTTTAAATACAGGTTCTCACTCTGCCACCCATGCTAGAGTGTGGAGTGCAGTGGTGCAATTATAGTTCACTGCAGCCTTTAGCATTCTTTCTGTCTCAGCTTCCTGAGTAGCTGGGACTACAGGAGCATGCCACTACAGCAGGCTAATTTTTGAAAATTGTTCGCAGTGACAGAATCTCACTATGTTGCCCAGGCTGATCTTGAACACTTGGGCTCAAGCATTCCTCCTGCCTCAGGCTCCCACTAAAGTCATCTTAATCAGAATGTAATGTTTTAGCAAAATTAGAATGTCTGAGCTTCTACAGAAAGTCTCCTCCTTCCTGCCTTTTCCATTTCTTGATGTTCATTTGTGGTAACTATTTTTTCTTTTACTTTTGCCTCACTTTATTCTTTGAAATGCTTCTCTGTCTACTAATTCTGTTTTTTTCTTCACATTACTTTTTCTTTCCCCTTCTACTCACCCTGCCAGTTTTTTTAAATAAATGGTTTTCACAAAAGATGTCTGCAAATAACAGAGAGTCGAGAGTAAGATCAAGTTAGATACTTTAGATAATTTTTGTTTTAGAAACAGCAGTAAAAGTTCACATCATAGTTGTTCTGTGGTCGGCAGGTTTAAGCCAACCTATCCCAACAAATTCAAGCCAACAAATCTGAGGAAGCTGAAAGACCCAAGAAAGAGACTGACAAATCCAGTTTCTCAGAAAGAAAACATTTAATACAGACTGAGAAACAGAAGTCATGATGTCCTGGCAACTGGCAACCTCAAGATTAGATAGTGAGTCCCCTGCACCATCACCCACCAGACGTCGGACTTATATATAACAGAGGGAAGGATTGTGTGGGACAATTGAAGTCAGCCCCTCAGGGAAAGGCAAAAATGCTATGCGAATCTACCTAAGGGCAGGATTCATAGTAGCAGTAGTCAAAATAGAAATCTTAAAGGCATTCCCAGCGTAAGGGTTACTCAGAAGTCAACGTGGTGGAATAAAACCCAATATGGAGTTGCTTTAGCCTCCACAATAATGCAGAGAAACAAATACAATGAAGATGGCAGTAGTTTTTAGACCACAATTCAAAGAAATCTTCTCTTTGAAACATGGAGAAGAAGGTGTATATCACGATAGGCAACATAAGGTTATCATATTCATATCTATTTAATATATCTAGGACAAATTTTATTTAGTTCTAGGAATATACAGTGAGAGTTTTCTTATTGCCCCTTCACTTTAGATATTATTCACCTTACAATGATCAGGGATACATCATTTAACATCCACCACTTGTTCATCGACCTTGTATATCAAATGGAGAAATCTATGTAGCAAATGCAACAGGAAGTTTTCCTTGACCCAATAAAGATACAGGACTTTCCTTAAATGGCTATGTTAAAGTATAAATTCTTAAATTATGTATTCATTTATGTGGCTTCTCCCCTCTAGGAAACTTATCTTGGAATGTATCTATTACATTTATTCTACTTACTATCTATTCTTTTAAAATGGGACTCTATCAGAAATATCCCTCTGGATACAAAATGTAGGATTTGTGTTATACATTTTCTCTAACATCTAGTTCAGCCTTAAAACATTAAAGTACACATCCCATTTTTCTCAGTGACAGTAAAGGGGCATGATTTCTATTACATAGGTCTAATTGCCTTCAAGAAATATCATAAGAACTCAAAACATGGAAGATATTATTATTGTTGTTATTATGCTTTGAATTCTTAAGTGACCAATATATTCTCTGTCTCTGGGTCTGTTTCTAGTGTCAAAACCCTTGTTAGCAGGAATTAGATCAGATTATACTACTAATTATTTAGTGGATGTCTTACTTTTGCATATTTTCTCATCAGATAATACATGTCTATATTATCTTTTATCTCAGGGTGTATGAATACATGTCAGAGCTATTTGGATCATAATTTGCTATGGAGCTTTGTTGTCTTGTTGTATATCTCACTGTAATAACAGTGAGTTATGATTCACAAAGTAGCCTCATTTTATTAAAGGTGCATTTTAATTTGATGTTCGAAACAATCAACTTTAAAAATGTAATTGGCCTTAATATCTCTTTAGACTCCTTTGAAGATGTACTCACCACAAAAATATGCTCCTTGGGAATTTGACAATCGAGCTGATAATAGTATATATTATTTTTAGTTTACAGGAAAAAGCAAATACTTCATTATTTTGTTGTTATTTACTACATCATAAAAGAAATACAATTTTTAGCTAGCTATGTGCTTCTAAGTCCAGATATCATTTGATAAAATGAGTCAAGTAGGAAGACTCCATTTCTTTGTGATGACACATCAAATATGCCATTATCTCTAAAGACATTAAGAATGATTGAGTGAAGCCTTCCTACTTTGTTTCTTCAGTATCTTTAGACATAACAGAAACATCTAAATTATGATATGTTTATTTTACAGGAGCCAGTGAGAAAGAAATAGCCCTAATGAATGCTTTGACTATAAATTTACATCTTCTACTGGTAGGTTTTCTTTCCCACCAAAGTTTAGAACACATTCATTTACAGAATCTGATATTTTTCTATCTTTGATCCATGAGCTTCTAGGGTTTACTTATTTAAAAACAAATTGTGAAGTTATTTTCTTTTTTACTAGGAAATGCTGGACCATGATACAATAGCTTCTTCCTAATCTTGGAAGGGTTGACTCTTGAGAAGAGCTTTAGAATAATGAACACTTCTTGTCTGAGAAAATAAAGAATAAGAGCCATATTGAGTAAATAGGCAAACTACTTTCAAGCCTACAAGACAATGATGTACAATGCTAGCAAAGCATTGAGCCTTTTGGAAAGACAATTTTCCAACAGCTTTGGCAGAGTAAGCTAATGGATCCGTATAGTTTTGTAGATTGATATAGGTTAAAAAAGACTTGGAGAATTAAATTTTTAAAAAGGGGTCTAGAACTTTAAAAGACTTAATGTGTTTAAAGCACTTCTTACATCTTACTCAATGAATAGTTTTACCTTAAAATGTCCAATGTATTATCTATTTGGGATATTGTGTTAATGGTGACTGCCAAAGGCTTTGAAAAGTCGACTTCATTTTTTAAGTATGTTTTGGAAACATGTCTACAAGTTCAGATATCCCTAGATTTGACTCCCATCTAAATTACATAATGGCTATTTGACATTGAAAAAGATTTTTGGCATCTCTAAGTACTAATATTCTTTGTAAAAGTGAGAAAAATAATATCTACCTCAAAGATCTGCTTGAGGGTTAAATGCAATAATATGTGAAAATTGCTTTAGCATCCTGGCCAGTGATCAACACACAGTTAACAGTAGCTATCATCTTCGTTGTTATTATTGTAATATCACTCTCTAGGAATGGTGTGGAGAAATGAAAGAGCCTCACTTTAACAAATGAGCTACTGTCAATATGAATAAGACATACATAGACCATAATATTTCAGTGTCATACCATCGAAATTACTATGAAATGCTTTGGGAAGGTAATTTTTCAATTAACATCTTTTTTTTATTAATCATCTGCTTTTAAGTTTCATCAATTAATATATAAGCAAAGTTTGAGAACTTGTTATCTCATTCACATTTTCCCCATGTTTGCTGTTTTTTTGATAAGCAGATTGAGCCAATATCTTCTTTCTCTTTGCAATTCACTGGAAACACGGCTAATTGAAAAGATAGCCTGGACAGACAGTTTAGATGTGGAGTTACTTAATGTCTTTAAAATGCTGGAGATTATAAAATGAAAGTGTGGCATAAAATGAACAAATGTATAAATTGTACATTAATGCTTTCTCAGTAAATCCGTTTTATTACAGTTATCATTTTTTCAGCCTATGCCAAAACGGTATAAAATTCTTCTAGAAGCCAAAGCCTTTCCTTTTGATCATGTAATGATTTCTTCGAATTATATTTATGTTTTTTTCTATTCTTCCGAGAGGAGCATATCATTTGCCTGACTTGAATGTATACTCACTAGTTTTTTCCAAGTAATCTTATAATAAAAAGATCTGTCAGATGCTTTTGATTTAGATTTTTTTAAATAGATTGTAGCTTTATTTGTTTTGTTAAAATGAAACACATGTTAAGGGAAGAGAAGATTGGATAGGAACATTGATTTATTAGTCATTTTAAAGATAATTGAGCAAACTGCTTGTCTAAATCAAGTGCAGTTATAAATGTTTTATTAATTCTTGTTGCTGATTTATTTCATGAAATCAAATCAATACAAACTCCAGTGCTTAACCCTTTAGCTAAGTAGAATACAAATATAAACTTTTATTTGTCCAGTTTGTTTTCACAGCATGCTAGCATAAATGTTGGCTCATAATTATCAAAAAATTATTTATTAGATATTTAAAATATTTCTTGTCATTTACTAAAAAAGTCATGTTTCACTTTATTTCATCAGAAATATGATTTCTTGATTGACAAGATGTTTGTTCTTACTTGATAAGAAATTTAATGATTTCAGACACAAACACAGATAAAAGTACATTGTAAGACTGGGAACAGTGGTTCACGCAATCTCAACACTTCAGGGAGCCAAGGCAGAAGGATCACTTGAGTCCAGGAGTTTGAGAACAGCCTGGAAAATATAGTGAGACCCCGTCTCTATAAAGTAATTAATTAATCAATCAATTAATTAAATTTTAAAAGTACAGTGTATATTTTAGTTTCAGTATTAGAGAAACTCTATTTCTCTATATTATTCCTGTCAATTATTCTAGCCTACATCTTGTTATTTTAGGGCAAGTAATTATGTCAGAATGAATAAAATCCTAATATCTTGCTAAAATGTGTCAAAACCCTAATATCTTTCAAAGATTTCAGGTCAGTGTGGTGCTTATCCCCTTACATATCTTGTACTATTAATGAAGTAAACTTATAATGCCTTTTTTTATTTTAGCTAACATACTCTTCCTAGGGTAAACCATTTATACATCCTATGTTCAAGCATAGCAAATCTCTACTGTTCACTTTTCTTATTTCACAAATTCTGGTTTTGACTTAGATTATTTAATTTCTTATTCTAAAATCTCTTATAATTCCTTAAGTCAAGAAGATCCCTATGTTTTCAAACATCTCAAAGAATGTTCAGAATTCTATATGTAAATTTTATTAAGTGGTTCTTCTCTCTTGTGTATTTTGTTTAGGTCTTTTAAACTTCACCGTGGAATTAATGTCATAATATGCCTTTACTTTTATTATTTGTTATTTCAGTGTATTTTCGTGCTCTCAGCTTGATTTGATAAATAAATCATCTTTCCTTTTTAGTATGCTATTGAGTCACACAGCTACAACTTCACGGACTTAACATTGAAGAAAGTATGCTGATGATAAAGCCAAGACAGGTATATGAGAAAGGAATAAATATTCATTATGCACTATTTAGTATTGATTTTTTTCTGCATTTTCCTCAAAAGTTTATTAAAATCTTCATTACTTTAATAGAACTTTCAAGAAAGCATAAAGGACCTATGCTTCTGTTACTATTAGATCATTTTGCTTAAAATAGAGACTAACTCAGATGTGTATTTATTTTCATTTTTCAAGGGCTAGCCATATTCAAGCAAACTATTTTTCTATCAATACCACTAGAGTCTGCCATGTTCTTCAATGGGATGGGAAAAGGGTGACAAATTTAGTAGCCCATTTTCAGTTTCAAATGTCATGCCCATGGGAGCCAGTAAAATCATGCTAAAGACCATAATTATTTGTTGAAGTGGAATCATGACTATCTTTCATGTCTCTTCTTATTATAAATATCAGAATTTTTCTTTGTGTTTAGATTAGGATAGTGGAGAAAGGGATGTGGTATAGTGGGAAGAGCTTGGACTTTACAGCCTGGCTAATATTTCCGGTGAAATTGCAGACTCTCTAGCTTACTGGGTATGTGACTTTGGGAAAGTTACCCTATTCTCTGAGACTCCTTTATATTTAAACAGGTAACAAAAGAGTGTATCTAATCAGGCTTGACCTAATATCTAAATGTGTACTTTACATTAATAGAGATACAAGGCTTAGCTGCACAGACTTTGACATATAAACCCTGCAGCTTGTGTAATTTGTCACCATGAAAATCATACAGAATAAATTTTAGGTTTCACGTAAGATGCTCCCAGGCCACTAAGTCATTGTTTGAACAATTACTTCTTTCAACCCAGAATTACTTTGAATAAATTAAAGATTTACTCTATTCACTTCCATTTGGCAACATGCAATAAATTAATGGAATAAAAAGTTCTCACAAGAGAGGATGTAAATTGTTAATTACTAGCAAAAATGAATATAGTTGCTAATATAAGTGGCCAAATTGTGGAGTTTCATGAGCTACTAGTAATCTTGGAACACTGTGAGCATTACCTAGAACAAGTCAACATGAGAGAGGGCAATATCCTGTCAGTAAGAAATGTATTTCTTAAATGCTTAATGCAGATTTTTTAAGATACAAATTAAGTATTAGTATATATAGTATTTTCCTTACGATTTTATTGAAAATGATATGGGTAAATCTTATTAGATGATTTTAAGAATAAAGAGTTTTGGATTGCCAAGTTATTAATTTTACTTACAATTAATGAAATACTTTTCTTTATATAAAGTATGCTTCACTTAATAATTTAGAGAATTTAATAATAATCCCATTGATACTGAGATGACAATTTTTATTGATGTCCATTTTGTAAACAAATTCCAGGTTTCTTCTAGTAAAGAGTGCATTACATACACACATACACACACACACACACACACACACAAACACACACACATGTACTCTCTTAACATGGAGTAGAGTAATTGGCAGATAGCAAGACAATTAAAAATTAAAAGTAAAATATAGGATAATATCTTAATGAGCTTTCCCCAAATAGTAATGTAATTAATGATGCATTGACCTCAAAATCATGTCAGACAGCACTGGAGAAAATTCATGAAAACTTCATGAGTAGATCAGAATTGCTAAGGTAACCATAGGTACTTTGTATTTAACTAAATTTTTTCAGCTCTAGTTGTTCACAAAACCAAATCTAAATTAATTCACAACTTTCAGTAAGTAATCAATCATTAGTTGCAGTGGGAAGATATAAGGAAAAAACCTAATATAGTGAGTTTTATTGATACTTTTTGTTGGGGTCTTGATCTTCAGATTAGTTTGGAGGAGATTTTACTCTTAATATAATAGAAGATATTGGCTAAGTAATACTCTGATGAAATATATGTAAGTGTTATGTTTTCTTTGTTTAGTTTGGTTTTTTTGAGACAGAGTCTTGCTCTGTTGCCCAGACTGGAGTGCAGTGGCACTATTCTCATGCCTCAGCCTCCCGAGTACCTGGGATTACAGGCATGCACGACCACACCCGCTATTTTTTGTGTTTTTAATAGAGACTGGGTGTCACCATGTTGGCCAAACTGGTCTTCAACTCCTGACCTTAAATGATCTACCCACCTTGGCCTCCCAAAGTGCTGGAATTACAGGCATGAGCCACCGCACCTGGCATGTTTTCTTTTTCTGGAAAAAATAACAAGATATTAGATTGACAAATGGAATACCAGTTTCCGACAATGTATCTTTCTATATAATACTTAATGGACTTCTTGCACTTTGTGCTGTTTTGTTGGTCAGGAATAAGGTAAAAACAACTTATAGCTGTGGAAATAGTACAAATTAATTTAAAAATACTGGAGAACAAATCAACCAATTAGATTTTTGCAGATTTTCACTTAAAAACCACTTTTTAATGTTTTGTTATCATTTCTTAATAATAAAAACTATGCTCAAATGCTGCTCTTATGGCAGAATTTTAAAGAGCCTTATCCGAAAAAAAATCTTCTATTTTATAATACAGAAGATCTCATGGTGAAATTTAGATTGGCAAATATGAAAAGACAAATTTATTATTGCTGATATGACATACTTGTGCCTAACTTGATTTTGGGGGAAGAAACCTTAAGAATAGAGGATATCCTTGAAGCAATTGAGAAGGAAGGAGATTCAACTGCAGTGACCCTGTTCAGTGGCGTATATTTTTACAGTGGACAGCACTTTTGTGTTTTGCCATCACAAAAGCTGGACAAGTGAAGGTATGTACGTCATTTTCTTCTTCCCATCTTACTCCAAACATCACTCTACTTAAGAATGTTCTAATTGTATTACTTTTGAAGTACTTAAGCTTGTGTCTAAGTAAAGCTATTTCAATAGTTAAAAAAGACTAAGCCTTACATTTAAAAGAAAATCTGTATTGTTTTTTGCTTTGGGCAGCTATTTAAACTGCTATTTTTTTTTCAACGTCTGTGGTCTCGCCTTAGAAGCAGCTGCTCTCTGTATTTGCCTCTAGTCAGCAGGCCAGGCAAGCTGCAGATGATGTCATTGGTATTCAGCTGGTCAGTCAGCAGGAAGCAGACAAAATACTTAGGATAGGAGCTGCATGCTAGGTCTGTTAAAAACTCAACTGGTACTTTGTCATACTATAACTCATTCTAAATATAAATCAGTTTTCACTTAACTCTGAGTATCTAAAGAGGGAAAAATGCAGAATTAAATTTTATCAGTAGATCAAATTTTATACAAGTTACTTTAAAGAGATCATTTTATTCCTAAAAATCTTGAAGTTTTTTATACTGCCTATAATGAGAGCTTTATTTTTTTTCCTACATACTACTAAATCATAGTTAAATTGTTTTGAAGTCATGTCTCTTTGTATATAAGTATTTGTAAAAAGTTTTTCTAGTATGTATTTGAAAAAAATTAAAGGGGCAACATTCAACGGTCACAATTTGTGTTTAAAATCCTTAAGTAGCACTTCTGTTTCATTTAGCAATCAAGTCATGTATTTAACAATGTGACAATTGAATTTTGTTCTGAACATTAATAAGTTATGGGATTAATATATGTGTGAGATCTACTTAATATATTCAGTTATTGAGGCTAATGAATGGAACTAATGAAAAGATATTCAGCACTGCTATCAGCAGTCTCTAGGAATTTCTAACCACGACTTCCAACTGGTTTGATGGATAACTCTGAAAGTGGTGCATTATAAAAGATATAAAGATAATGTCTTCTTAATTTAGATATCGAATGTTAAGCACCAAAATAAAGGGAGGCCAATAAAAAAAATCATATTTTAAAATGTTATGCAAGTAATCAGCAGTCCCTGCTTCCTTAGTATACATGTATGTCTCATTAACCTTCCTGGATATGAGAGCGCCAGATACAGAAGAAAGACCATGGGTTTTTGATCACACAATCTGAAGTTCAAATCTTGGTTAGGTAATTTAATTGTTACATGATCTTGAGCAGGTTATTTGACTCTTTGCATCTCTCTCTTTGAGAGTGCTAATTTAACATTTAACAGCACCCACCTTATAAATTGAGCGTGAGAATGTTGAATATAAAACACCAAATGGACTGGCATACATTCTGCTATTAAATGATGGTTCCTTTACCTTTCTACTGTTCTCAGTGAATATGACATTATAAAGTGTTTTGAGATAGACACTTTCTTTATTTCCCATTAAAATGCAAAATAAACTTGTTTACTTTAGGTTTTATATGTAAATCTCATACTTAAGTACTTTGATTGCTAAAGCCATTTGTTAAGTGTTTTGCAGGCTTTCTTTAACTTAAAAAATATAATAAATGCCTACTAAATTAGTCTCCTGGAACTCTTAGTCTAATAAATAAGGGTAGGAATGAGCAGCTTTAAATGTAACTACAAAGAAGCAATCAATACTATGGGAATAAAATGGGGATATAGCAGATGTAAATGTATCCATCATCAAGATTATTCTAACAAATTTTTACCCTCTTACTAGACAGTTCCTCCTATTATCAATCTAGGTGAAGCAAAGTTCTTCGAAATGTAGACTTCCATATGTCTCATGGGTGGTCTAGTCATCTATGAATAAAGCTGAAGAGAAAGGCAGAGAGGAAATTAAAGGTGTCAATTAAGAAAGAGATAGGAAATTCTAGGGACAAAGGGCATAACACAGTCATTGTTAGGTTTGGACATTTGAGGCATAAAAATGTTTCCAGAAATAAAGCTTGGTGGGAATACAACATGACGGTGGGATGGAGCAATGAAAGTCAATCAGGAGGTTCTGAAGTAAAAACTTCACAGTCAATGATAAGGAAGTAGAAACAGAAATTTTGAAAAATTTTTTAATTTCGGAAATATATGCATACCAAAAACAGCATGAATCATAAGCAAATAGATTCATGGGTTATTTTGAGCCCTTATAACCATCACCTCTATCAAGATAAAAGTATTTCCAACACTCAGAATCCTCAATTGTGTCTTCTTCCAAATACTACCTGTTACCTTCTGTCTTTGTCCACTTGGGCTGCTAGAACAAAATACCTTAAACTAGGTAATTTAAAAACAACATAAATATATTGCTCACAGTTCTGGAGGCTTGGAAGTACAAGATCAAGATGCCAGCCGACTTGGTGTCTGCTTAGGGCTACTGTCTGTTTCACAGATGATGCCTTCTTGCTTTGCCCTTCTTCACATGGCAGAAAGGGCGTGGGGCTTTCTAGGGCCTCTAATACAAAGTGACTAATTCCATCCATGAGGAATCACTTAATCATGACTTAATCAGTTGCAAAGACCTGACCTCCTAATTCAGTCACATTGGGTATAAGGTTATAACATATAAAATTGGGGGTTGGGGAGACCAACATTTAGACCACAGCATTTCCGTTTCAAATTTACCATTCTCCTGACTTCTAACCACATAGTCAACTTTGTCCATTTTGAACTTTATATAAATGCATTATTTTCTCTAGTTTTGAACTTTATATGAAGGCATATACAGATTGAATATTCCTTACCTGAAATACTTGGGACCAGAAGTGTTTTGGATATTTTTGAATTTTTGAATGTTTGCATTATACTTACCGGTTGAGCCACACCAAGTCTGGAACTCTCAAGTGCTCCATTGAATTTTTTTTTTTCTTTGAGCGTTATGTCAGTTTTCAAGGTTTGGATTTTGGAGCCTTTCAGATTGCTGAATTTGGGATTTTGGATGCTCATCTTTTTTAAGCATTATTTTGTGTTTGGCTTATTTGCTGACTTTTATATGTGTAAAATGTATTCATGCAGTATCTAGCAGTACTTTCATTTGTTTTCATTTCCATTTCAGTGTATTTTTATGTAGTATGAAATAGACCACAGCTTTTTTTCTATTTTAATTGGAGTAGATATTTGAATTTTATTTTCATTTGAGAACTATTAATATAACAATACACAGTACTCTAAATATTTACATAAATTTTTGGGGGGATACACATTTATACATATTTCTGTTAAGTATATACCTAGAAGTATAATTCCTGGATCATAAAGTATATGTATATTTATTCCTAATCAATAATGTCAATCCTACAAAAAAGTTGTTCCTCTATCAGCATATATTAGACTTTGTTTCTCTACAACCTCACCAATAGTTACTATTTTCAGTCTTTATAATTTTAGCTGTTCTAATTAGTTTACAGTGGTAGTGTATGGCTGTTTTATTTTGCAATTCCCTGATTATTGATAAGATTGAGAAACTTCCAAATATTTACTGGCTTTCTAGATATCTTTTATGAAATGCTTGTTCAAGTGTCTTGGCTATTTTTCTATATAGTTATCTGTTTTTTCCTGATTTGATTGTAGGTGGTATAGTAACTGATTTTGAAGGAGAGAGAAAATACAAGATTTCCAGTAGTCATCAAAGAAGAAAATTAATTAATAAAAAGAACAATTGATAGTGTGGCTTTAATTCACACAATGAATTTAAGATACTAAGGTTTTTTTTTGTTTGTTTTTTAACTGAGGTGGCCTGAGATTTTAGCAAGTAGGGGAGGCCAGGAAAAACAAGTTAGAGAGCTCAATAGCAAGGGCAGGCAGCATGTGGTGAGAGTTATCAGTTTGAATATGTCTCTTCAAGGTGAAGATGTGCCAACCTATCTTTTTGGCGCTCTGTCTTACTTCCAGGCTTCTATATTTTTCATATTCTGTTACTTGTTTCTACTAGGAATTTCTTCTTTCCTATACCCACTAACTGTAGATGTTTACAGTTGTCTCCTGCATTATTACCTCTAGTGATTTTTAATCACTGCCATAATTCAGCTATCACTGCCAAGTTCAGACTCCAGGCTACTCATATGACAGCAAATAGCCTGCATCATCCCACTATGTCTTGATGTCCTATGTGCACTGTGGGATCAATATGCTCCAAAGAGATTTGTGTCACCCACAAGATTTCTCTACTGTATCATCATTCCACCATCGTTTTGGACAAGTACACTCAGCTTTTCTGTTCTTGACCTTTTTAACCAATCTCTTATTAATCTCATCTTTTCAGAGTCTGTCTTTATTTCAATATTTCTGACTCATATATGAATGTTTTCAGCTTCAAGAAACAATATTAACCTCAGGTGAAAAATACAGATTTCTTTTTCTCACCATGTTGAGACTTAAAGCAGGAGGGTGGGTGCACTCAGCAACTCAGTTATGTCTGAATGCCATCTCCCAAGTCTCCTTAGAGTTTTCTCAGACTTTTCCCATCACACTCGCAAGATATTTGTCTCAAATCCAGATATCTCATTTCTATTTAAGGCAGAGAGAAGGAAAAAAGGAGAAGCAGCCAGGCAGCTTCATCTGTTTCTTTCACCCTAAGTGCTAAATCTTAACCAGAAAAAAAAAACCTAGCAGATTCCTGCTAATGACTCACTGCTTCCTGAAATGGCAGCTAAGAAAGAGCATGAATAAGGAAATACTTCACCTCTATGGCCCTATAGTAGAGAGAGACTAAGAGGAAGGGGTGGGGAATGAGGTTCAAGTTAGCTAAACATAGCATTTCTTACATTCCTCAATTAAACCTTCAAAGGATCTCATTGTTCCTAACCCATCTTTCTCTTTCCTCTTTCGTGACTCCTTTTTCCTTTTTTTTCTCTACCTTTATCATTTCCCCTCCCTTTCCTTTCTTTCTTTTCCTCCCCTTCCTTGCTCTCTCTCTTTCTTTTTTCTTTTATCATCTCATTTCAAAAAGCATTTGAAACTATTCATGGAAAATTAATAATGTGACAATAAAACATAAAGAGGGAGAAATCAAGGCTATATGTCTAGATCATCTTGAGATATGAATAGACTTTCCCACAAATTTAGATTATTATACAAAATAGGAAAGAAATAATGAAAAAATATTTTCAATAAGAACTCCTGGTGTGTTAGGTAGAATAGTTATTCGTTACAAATAGAGTCACAAATGTCTTCACAATGATAGCTATTTATATTTTATTCATGCATCAGGCAGGAATTAACTTCCTCTCCATCCATTAATTCAGATTTCCAGTGATTCAGGGTTGTGTTCTTTGGCTTTTGTGTCCTAGAGCCTCTGTTTGGATTCAGTCAAAGGAATGCACACTGACTTCTTAAAAGTCTTTGCTTAGAAATGACAAAATTTACTTCCACTTATATTTCATTGACTAACACTCAGTCCATGACCTTTTCTGCGAAATGAAGTATTACTGCATGCTCAGCAACATCTGTTAGCTTTGCTACACCTGGAACTAGGTATTGTGTGTTGCTGATGGAGTAGGAGGCTTATGCTTAGATGCAGGACAGTATTTGCATTACATAATGCGTAGATCAGGAAGACACAATCAGACCTGGACTTGACCTAGGTCTCTACATTACCTTTCAGCATAGTTTTAATTCACTTACTAATGTAAGTTAATTTGTCCATTTAACAAATGAGGAAGATAATAGTGCCTACTTCATAGGTTTGTTCTAAAGAGAACTAAAAGAGATGCCATTTAAAAAATACTTAGTGCTTAGCAGATGGTAAGCACTTAGTAAAAGTTAGTAGTTGTCAACATATTAAGAAAAAAAATGTACTATCCAGGCTTATTGGAAAAGAAATAATGAACAAATGAGATTTTTAGACAGGAAGTGAAACATCCAGGAATTTTTTTATTAAAGACTTTTATTGAATAGTTCCACACTAGAACTGAAAAAAAAAAAAAGACTAAGCAGTTTGGTCAAGACTCAAGGGACTAGACTGAAGTTTTAAAAAATTAAGAGATGGAACTCATAAAAACTTTAATAATCTTATTTTTTAAAAACTCTGCAAACTCTTCACACTCCATCCCTTTCCAATTTCATCTAAAGTGGCTCACAGCACATGGAAACTTAAATGGGGCCTGGCAGTTAGGAAGGGCCAAATAAATATTTGTTGAATGAATGAATGATTCCCTGAATTTCTCACATCTTTTATACATTTAATCTACCTATATGGTTGCTGGTATATTTAGATTTTTTTAGCTTATTGAAAATTCAATGCAAATGCTGGTTTAAAAAAGACCAAATTCTACAAACTCCAACATTGTTTTATTAGCCTCTACCTCTGTGTGTGCCAGAAGATGCTTTGTTTGGGTGCAAACATTTCACATCTCTTAGACCCAACCATAAGCTATTTAAATTATTAATAAATAATAATCACAGTGATAGCCCAAGCAGTTTGAATAAAAATGAATTACTTTTGGATCCAGAATAATTTAAGGCAAAATTAGAAATATGAATAAAGACATCATTAATAAAATCATTTAGTAAAATCACAGGTACTCAAACCACACTTACATATAAATGTCCACCTTAGCGAACCTTCCATTTATCTTCAGGTAGGCCTAATTATTTTTTCAAAACAATTTTGAGATTATTTTAGATCATAAATGATTGAATGGTCAAGCCTCAAGTTTCTACAAAAAGCTTGGCTGTGATGCTTTTAGTCCTGAAAATTAGAAGTTAACTCCCATAATATTATAGTAGAATAACATCTCTGTAATATCTCTATTACAGAAGAATGATGCCAATAATACATGGGATATCAGAAATTGAGCAATGAATTAGCTAGAAAAAATGAATACCAAACACTTTTGTGTACAAATATAATATAAATTAGCATAATGTATGAAATTTTTATCCATAAAAATTAACCTCTTTCATAAAGATTTAATATTGGAATGTTAAATAGTAAGTCATCTTTACCAGAAATCGTTGACATTAAAGACATTTTCTATTGTCACTGCCCATTCGCCTAATAGGATCTTATCGTTAGTGTATAAGAAGAATCTTGTCTCTATTGTTTCTATGGTGGAACCATGGAGTAGCATGCATTTGGATCTTTTATCAGTAAATATTTGATCAGTAATTTATAATAAAGGAATTGCAAATACAAACACCTAATTTAGCCTGGAGTGTCAGGGTGAGACCTCCTTAAAGAAGATGAAATTTAAGCCAATTATAAAAGTATGGGTAGAAATTATCAAGTAATATCCCCTCCAGGGGACATTTTTTGTGTGTAGTAGAAACTGTTCTAGAAGGTTAAACTATTGGTGGGATTTCAGGGAAGCAAGTATTTCAGTGTGATTTGTATAATTTTAGAAGAGGAAGGACAAGAACTGAGTCTATAAAGCCGGCCAAAGGACAGCTAAAGAAGGTCCCACTAAGCCATTTAGCTTTGCCCTGAAGACCCATGGAAAGCCACTGAAAGGTTTTAGCAATTCAAGGAGATGGATTTGTATTAATTTTACAAAGAAATTTCCTGCATATGGTGATGAGAATAGACTGGAATGCAACACAAAAAGAGGCAATTGCAGTATTTTTGCAAGAATTTAAAAACTCTGTTGGTTGGGCACCATGGCTCACACCTGTAGTCCCAGCACTTTGGTAGTCTGGGGTGGGTGGATTGCGTGAGTTACATGAGTCTAGGAGTTTGAGAGCCTGAGCAACACTGTAAAACATCATCTATATAAAAATTTTAAAAAATTTAAAAATAGCCTGTGTGATGGTGTGCGCCTGTAGTCCCAGCTACTCAGGAGGCTGAGGTGGGAGTATTAATTGAGCCCAGGAGGTGGAGGCTGCAGTGAACTGAGATTACACCATTGCACTCCAGCCAGCTGGATAGAGTGAGACTGTGTCTCAAAATAAACAAATAAATAAATACACTCTGTCGTTATGATACAGTTCAAAAGATGAAGGTATGAAAGGACAGATCCATGTCATGCACATAATTTTTTTTTATCTCTTAGGAAACCATTTTTATTTATCCTCATTCCCTCAGTGATAATAAAAAGAGCTGTTGTATAAGCATTAGAAATAAAGTATCTATACTGAACTCCTATATTTAACTCATCTTTGGTTCTAGTTACAGAATTCAAGAAAAAGACAGGTTAAACACACACACACACATATTTGTACATATTTATATGTATGTTTATATATGTACATATGTATATGTATGTATATCTACTTGACACATATTTTCAGGGTGATAAAAGATGTACTATATCTGTTCATGAAAAATATTGACTAAGGAATTTGGACTTGTAGTTCTATGAAGCAGAAAATGACATAAAGCTTAAATACAACAAGCATCCTGGTTGTCAATCAGGTTCTCTGCTTCTGCAACCACCCTTATCAAAGCCATGAGGGGTATCTATTTCTCCTGATCTAGTCTCATTCATTTGCATAACAGCTAAACTTAGGAACTCCCAAAGGAAGTATTACACTTAAGTTTTTTGTAGGTGATACATATTTCATAAAATATTTAAGTTGCCTAAGGCCCAGGGTATATTCTCGAATATTCCATCTTTCATGCCTCTTGACTAACCAACGAAAGCAGATTTGTCTTTGTTAAACTGAAAAACGAAAGTGTTTCAACATGAAACATATACATCAGTTCCAATTTATTCTACCCTCCATAAAAATGGAAAGGGAAAGCTGTGTCTCATGGCAATAAAAGTAGAATTCCAAAAGATATTTAGGCAGAAAAAAATTACCAATAAAATATGAGAGATTTCTTCCACATCATTCTCTGAAATTCAATTATTTATGCAAACAAGATTAGGGATGTCAACATGAAACATTAGTTGATTTGAAGAGAAAATGTTCATTTTCCCAGCAGATAATCTATCTTATGGAGGAGAGTGGTGAGCGAAGAAGATAGTCATCATATTGTCTATAAAAACTGACATCAAAGGAAGCAATTTAGAAGCAATGTCTTCGAGAATTGTCCCATAGGTATCTATGCAATATTATCAAATTCAGTATGTAAATAAATATTTTAAAATAAAGTAAATTTGGTTGAGGATTAGGTCATTCAGGTTGATACAGTAATCAGCAGAAAATATCCCTTATGGGACACTATTATTTTATATCTAAATGGGGCTATCTCCAGATATTATTGTCACTAGCATGTGATGAATAAATCATATACTTGCTTTAAGTCCAATTTATAGTAAGACAAGTAGGTAAATTAATAAATAAAGGTTAAAAGTTACCATGTGTCTGAAAAGTCAGTTGGACTTTGTCAGGAGGGTTGTGATTGGCGCCATGTTTTACTTACTTGAATTTCCTACATCATGTTTCTCCCTCAGGATGACCATTGTTCTTCTACTGTTTGTGGAATGGAATGCAAATCACTCTAGTTCTTTATGATTTTGCATATGCTCAAGTATCAATATCATATTTTCTACTGTTCTCCTTCACATAACTTTTATATCAGCTAAGCCTAAAGTTGTATATATTCCCTGTCCGGACAACCTACTTTGTGTCTCCTTGTCTTTCTTTTCATATTTCCCTCCACCTACATATTCCCACATGTGAACATTCTCTTTTCCTCTACTCTCACTCAACCATTACTTGCTTCATAGGTTACAACTTGTCCTAGAGATTTGCTTTGTGTAGGCCCTCATTATATTAGCAAATATGGTGTATTTTTAAAATGTAATCATATGCCAACAATAAGAAATCATGAGATTTCATATAGAAACTCCTGGTTTCAAAGACCTTCTGAAAAATTATAAAAATTAGACTTCTTGTCACCTATAGGACCATCATTCCTATAGGTGGTGACACTGGGTAGCAGCTCTGCCCCTTAAATGGGGCTTAAGCTCTTCAACACAACTCTGTGTTCACCCACTGAGCAAACCATTGAAGCCAAGTCATGGCGGGTGACTATATGTATATGAATATCACAACATTATATGTGTGTGTATGTTTGTGTGTGTGTATACACATTATATGTGTATGTATGTGTGTGTGTGTATTCATGCTTATGTTGTGATATTCTTACAACAAAGTACAAAATAAAGTATTTCTTACAGGCCCAACTCGTACATTACATGACTGACTCTTGTAGAAACCTGTATGTGAAATCATTGACCTTTATTAGCAAAATTTTCTTACTTTTTGGTATCAGGATAATCTGTCCTCCTGTTATATTTCCACAGCATGATGAAAAATGTATCATTGGCCACCATTTGCACTGCCTTATAATTACTTCTATGCCTATTTTAACTCTCAAATTTAGAAAGCTATGTCAGTAGAGTGTTCAATGACTGATTGAGGGTAGACCTTTCAAATTTCACAGATTCATGTGCTTTGCACATAGTCTTTCATCGTTAAATATATACCTGCTAGACCAGTGACTGTATAAATGTCTGTACATCAGCAATCAAGTGGGCCAGGTTGATTTGATGGAACAATACTGCATAAAAAGCACAACTGTGTTCCTGTTTAAAAAGAATCAGAAGCTTTTGCAGAATTACTTATAATGGTTAATTAGTCTAAAACTCAAGAAACTTTTTGTAAGTTTTGAGTTCCTTTTCAAATGCCATTTCTGTTCTTTGACACACTTAGGACATGCTGACTGCTCCATTAAGTCATTAAATATTAAATGAACTAAATTAAGCTCTCATCTCTGGATTTGACAATCTTGTCAATGCCTACTTTAAGCAAGCAGGGCTGAAACAATGAATCTAGTTTCTGAAATAATGCTTTGCAAAACTGTGAATTATAATAGCTACAGTTGATGACCTACTGTGTTTCAGGTACTTGACATGTATTTCCAATTTTCCTAGCAACCCTAACAGTAAGCTTTCACCATGGCTCATTTGAGTCTGAGAGAGTATAAGCACTTGCCCAGGGCAATTTAACCAGCAAGTGAAGGCTAGAATGGGAGTCTGGCTATGGCTGATAGCAAAGCTCTCTTTCCATAGTATTGTCTTGTTTCTCTCTCTATATATGAATTTGCCATTTATAGTCAATTATGTAGACTACAGAGACAGAGGCCATATATGTATATATATATATATACATATATATGTGTATATATATATATAAACATATATATGTGTATATATATATATATATACATATATATGTGTATATATATGTGTATATATATGTGTGTGTGTGTGTATATATATATATATATATATATACATGAATTTGCCATACCTAGCCAATTAAGTAAACTACAGAGACAGAGGTCTCAGATTACTAAGAAAAGAAAGGACCAAGAAAAAGTATATATTTTTGATGTTTGTAAATGCTGACACTAATTTGCCACTTCATAATTAGTGTGTGTATATATATATATATACATACATATATAGTATATAAACTAATCATACATATACACATTATATATATTATATATATAAACTAATCATGTAATGGCAAATTGGTGTCAGCATTTACAAACATTTTATATATATATATATGTGTATATATATATATATATAATATTTTTGTTGGTCTTTTCTTGGTAATCTGAGACCTCTGTCTCTGTAGTCTGCATAATTGTCTCTCTTGAGATTATTGAAAACCTACAAGTTCAAGTTTTACTGTGCTCCTAAATGTCAAGAATAGGCATCAAAAGTCTTTCTGAATTAGATTCTGCTCAGTGCTAGCATTCATCAGTGTTTCTTCTCAGAACCTTAAATCTACTCTTTTCAATTACCCACATATAGGGAGGCCCCAAGACACTGGCCGCTTCATGTTCCATTTTCTCCTTCTGGCAGTTCTCTTAGGCAGTTGCTCCACTGGCAACAGCTCCCAGCAATGATGGCCCCATTACCACTCCCATCAGTGTATCTTCAGTGACCTGTGGGATGTTTGCAGGAGCTTTCCCTCTACTTAAGAGCTTGCAAGTCTCTGTCTGATTGGGAAACACAGCTACAAAAAACTAGAGAGAATTCCAGCAGGAAGTACTCATCTCCGACTCCCACTCTCTATTACAAGCTGAGGTGCACACTACTCTCAAGAAATTTTATTTCTTCAGATGTATAATGACCTCTCATTTTATGTAAGCCTCTGGGTTTAAAAAGAGACAGAGAGAAAATGGAGAATAAAAATAATTCCACCAGAGAGAGATCCAAGATGACCAACTAGCAGCAACTCAGGATTGTGGCTCCCAGTGAAAGCAGAGAGCGAGTGGACGCCACACTTTCAGATGAATATTTTGCCCACAGACTGGGAGATTCCCGGTGAAGGAGCCACACAGGTCACCAGAATGACTTTTTTGGCCGGTGCAGCTACTTTGCTGGTGCCCCGGTGTGGCGCTTCTCGGTGCAGAGTACACGGGACGGGGTGCCCATTGAGTCGGGCTTGGCTGGTCCCATCCCCACAAGGAGAACAGCAGTTGGAAGCACTGAGGACTGAGAGTTTCACAGCAAGCACAGCCGAAATTGGAAGGTCCAGCTCTGTGGGGAAGGCGTGTCTGCCAAAAGAAAACTAAGAAACAGAAAAAACTTCATCATCGGGCAGAGAGATCCAAGATGGCTGATTAACAACAGCTCAGGGTTGTAGCTCCCAGTGAAAGCACAGAGAGTGAGTGGACACCACAATTTCAGACGAATTTCTGTTGCCCACAAACTGGGAGATACGCAGCAGAGGGGCCACACGGGTCACCAGCATGACTCTTTTGGCTCACGTGGCTGTTTTGTCGGCACCCTGGTGTGGCGTGGCACTTCTCAGCATGGAGTATACAGGACTGGGTGCCCTTTGAATTGGGCTCAGCTGGTCTCATCCCCACAAGGAGAACAGCAATTGGAAGTGCTGAGGACTGAGAGTTTCACAGTAAGCACAGCTGAACCCGGGAAGGCCTAGCTCTGTGGGGAAGGGGCATCCGCCAAAGGAAAACTAAGAAACAGAAAAAACTTCATCACCAACAAGCCGGACATCCACTCAGAGCCAATCTGAAAGTCGGCAATTACAAAGACGACAGGTGGATAAATCTACAAAAATCGGAAGAAACCAGTGCAGAAAGTCTGAGAACACCCGAAATCAGAATGCCTCTCCTCCTACAGGGGATCGCAGCTCCTCATCAGCAAGAGAACAAGGCCTGACAGAGAATGAGTGCGATGAACTGACAGAATCAGGCTTCAGAAGGTGGATAATAAGAAACTTC
>CAUYLG010006216.1:0-46937 GCA_963573385.1 Cacajao melanocephalus | reverse complement strand
ATTCTGTCAGTTCATCGCACTCATTCTCCGTCAGGCCTTGTTCTCTTGCTGATGAGGAGCTGCGATCCCCTGTAGGAGGAGAGGCATTCTGATTTCGGGTGTTCTCAGCCTTTTTGCACTGGTTTCTTCCCATTTTGGTGGGTTTATACACCTGTCGTCTTTGTAATTGCTGACTTTCAGATTGGGTCTGAGTGGACGTCTGGCTTGTTGGTGATGAAGTTTTTTCTATTTCTTAGTTTTCCTTCGGCAGACGCCCTTTCCCCACAGAGCTAGGCCTTCCCGGGTTCAGCTGTGCTTACTGTGAAACTCTCAGTCCTCAGCGCTTCCAATTGCTGTTCTCCTTGTGGGAACGGGACCAGCTGAGCCCGACTGAAGGGGCACCCAGTCGCATATACTCCGCACTGAGAAGCGCTGCGCTGCGCTGGGGCGCAGGCAAAACAGCTGCGCCAGCCAAGAGTCGCGCTGGCGACCCGTGTGGCTCCTCCGCCGGGAATTTCCCAGTGTGTGTTCCACAGAAATTCGTCTGAAATTGCGGTGTCCATTCGCTCTCTGTGCTTTCACTGGGAGCTACAATCCTGAGCTGTTGTTAATCGTCCATCTTGGATCTCTCCGCCCCTAGTCATTATTTATTTTCAAGGAGACCTCCCTTAAAGCCAAAAATACTGTTTATGTGGAGATGGAGATGGTTTTAAAGTGCAGCCCAATTCTCCCTAACTAAAAGGTTTTCTATTTTTGTCTCCGTTAATCAGGAGTACTCTAATTAAGCTGTTCATGAATAAAGTCTAATGACATAGTGATATAAAGATTACTATGCATTAATAATCTCAGTAGATGGTGATCCAGTGTGATGGAAGAAAAGTGATTTTTACAGTGCTAAGTGGAGTTTTTCTTCTGAGTAACTTTCCACATTAAACCCATTTGATAAAAAATGAAACTCTGTGGTTTAGATATAGAATACTTTACTTGGTTGCCTGTGAAATTGTTTTATTTTACTTAATCACAGGGAGGTGGCACCTGTGCTGTTGCCTGATGCTGTCTATCCCATCACAGCTGATGGTGTACAGTGGCTGGTCCCCATGCTTGCTTGCTCAGACACCCCTCACCACTCTGTGCCTGACTCACCTTTGGCAGGTGTGGGATCCAGGCCAGTAGCATAAGCTATGTGCAGCCTGCTGGGTCAAGTGGGTGGAAAGAGACCAGCGAGCTGGAGCAAAACTCGGGCAAAGGTGCCACCAGCCACAGAGGTTTCTGGATGGAAAAGTAACATTCCAAGGCTCCTGTGACAATACCAAATTTTATCCCTTTTTCTCTTTCAACTAAACCTTAAAACATTGGTGGTTTTGTTTTACGTAAGTTATGAAGCCTATGTTTCAGGTAATTCAATGTCTTGAGTTGAGTATTATAGTTCCATTTCACTATGTTTCTTTTAGATATGGATCAAAAACCACAACTTTGAAAAAGACAAATATGAAACACCCCCTGAAGACAATGTCTGTCCTTATTATATCATAAGTTGTCATGAGAGTCATTCTAAGACAGATCAACTAACACTGTTATCATCTTAAGGCCTATAGTAACTGTAACAGATGTCATTCATTTGTGTATGACATGTTCAGGCTTCCTAGACATGTGGCAAGCTAGATTCTCGTTATACCAGACTTCCTAGGTGATCTACACTAGACTATCACTAAAAAGAGACTCAAAACTGAAAATAAATGTAATATTTTGAGGGCAAAGAACTATGTAGTAAATATATGAGGAACTTTTGGGAAATATTACAGAAAAAATAACTTCTATGAAAGTTGTGTTGTATAGATGTTATGTAAAATATGTAAAAATTTGTAAAGCATTACATTTTATCAAAAGTAGTTAATTAAGATAGTCCTGAAAGAATATCATCCTCTTTAAATTTTAAATGTGCTTTGGAATTATCAAGAAATAATAACTGTTTGCTTTGTTTTAATAAAAAAACGAAACAAAAATCACAATTATTCTGCACCTCAGTGATAATCACTGTTTCTATAAATATGTTCATGCTATTCTCTATGTTTATGCATGCATACAGCTACAAAACTTTTTTTAAAAAATCTTTTTATTTTAAATTTCAATATGGATTTTCTTTTCAGGTCAATAAAGTAAGAGTTGCTTCATTTTAATGGCTTTCTAACCTCACACAATAGGGATTTATTTTAATGTATTTAATCAGACTATACACTAAAATGCCTTACATCATATACAGTTAAAGTAAAACATGTGTTCTTTAAGTCTGAAAACTATTTTTATATGTTTCAGTTTTGTTTTGTTCTTAGTTATTGTGATACAAATTTTATTATTTTAAATATGAGGTACTTTTCATTAGAGAGGGAAACTTTTTTTTAATTGTACTTTAGGTTCTGGGGTACGTGAGCAGATCATGCAGGATTGTTGTATAGGTACATACATGGCAATGTGGTTTGCTGCCTCCATACCCTCATCACCTATATCTGGCATTTCTCCTCATGTTATCCCTCCCCAACCTCCCATCCCCCGCTGTCCCTCCCCTAGCCCCCGCAACAGACCCTAGTGTGTGATGCTCACCTCCCTCTGTCCATGTGTTCTAATTGTTCAACAACCACCTATGAGTGAGAACATGCGGTGTTCTCTGTTCTTGTGTCAGTTTCTGTTCTTGTGTCAGTTTGCTGAGAATGATGGTTTCCAGATTCATCCATGTCCCTACAAAGGACACTAACTCATTGTTTTTTATGGCTGCATGATATTCCGTGGTGTATATGTGCCACATTTTCCTTGTCCAGTCTATCATCAATGGGCATTTGAATGTGGTTTCTCTACCGCAAGCCCATCCTCTAACCCCCATCCTCTTCTTCCTTGCTAGCAAAACCCTATTTGTTCCCTCTTTTGTAGGTGGCCAGGTCCTTAAGAAGTGCCTGTGGCCCTCTCAAGTCCTAAGATGATCGTGTAAACATCATTCCCTTTATGTGATTATTCTAGACATAAGTATGTTGTTGTACTATAGGCAGTGACTCATGTGGCCAGTGTTCCTTAAGGGGTAGTCTTCTGAGTGACTTATGTGTAGAATATTCTTACTCTTTAAACAGCAAAGCTGCTGGGTGAGGTGGCTCATGCCTGTAATCCCACCACTTTGGGAGGTTGAGGTGGGTGGATCACCTGAGGTCAGGAGTTTAAGACCAGCATAGCCAACATGGTGAAACCTCTTCTCTATTAAAAATACGAAAAAAAAAAAAAAATAGCCAGACATGGTGGTGGGTGTCTGTAGTGCCACCACTCTGGAGGCTAAGGCAAGAGAATCTTGCGAACCTAGGAGGCGGAGGTTGCAGTGAGCCGAAATTTCGCCATTGCACAATCTAGTCTGGGAAACAGAGCAAAACCCCATATCAAAAAAAAAAAAACCAAACAAACAAAAAAACATGGCAGAGCTTTACTTTCTTTTGATACTGTGTGTTATCATCTCTAAGTAATACCTGGAAATGCAGTAACCATCTTAACCATCTTAAGCCCGTAAGAAAAATCCAAGAGAATTTGATAGAATCCAAGCCATGGAAACAACTCTGGTTAAATCTCTGAATTAATAAATTTTGGACCAACTTTTCAATGTTTAATATAAAATGATATAATTCTTATTTTTAAGCCACTTTTATTTACATTTACAAGTTTTTGTATAAAGCATTCTTATGTAAATAGAGATGCCATTACATTTCTCTTTATTGCTTCCTGGTGATAACCATAAATTGAAGCAGGTAGGACATAGATTGAGATGTGTCTCTATAAAGTCATGGTCAGACTTACTACATCAGAGTCAGCCTGCCTAGCCTCAGTACTAAGTGGGAGATAAAACATGTATGAAGAAAGGGGCCCATAAGAATTATTTATTTTCAGTTACTGGCATTTGTGAGCTCTGCTTCATGGTTTGTTATGCTATGCCATGTCTGTCACATTATTCTTATAAAGCATGAAGACAACTAAGATTATTTTATGTACTATAACTTACTACTGCACTCTTCAAAAATGTGTATATGACAGAGTTAGATGCCAGACTTCATTTCCCTCTGCTCTGTATTCTTGTACTGATAATCTTTAAAGAAAAACAAATTAAAGGCTAAGTACATAAGCACACACACAGACACACACATGCACACGTACAAAGTTATTCCTTTGCTTTTGTTTACAACTTTATGAAAAGCAAATATAAGAAGTGAAAGGCATTTTTCCTAGCTCATCTTAATTTTTTCTTTTTAAAGGCTTTCATGTTACTTAACTTCAATATCTAGCGTTAGTAAAAGTCCCTTTTCTTTCCAATCCTCTTTCTAAAGGTTTAATTCTGTTTCTCCTTTTTTCAATCATACATAAGTCATTTGACTTGGAAGTATCACATATTGACAAGAAAAAAGTCTTAACTAAATGATTCAGTATGACATTTCTTGTCTCAGCCCAGTCATGCGAAGAGGTCATTTTAGTTTCTCAGAAAAGAAAAGAATGCCTTACAGCACTCTATTGAAGTACAATGAATTAAGTCTGTCCCTGACTTAAAGAAAAAAATGGTAGAATATTGTAAGTAGTTCAGTAAAATGGATTCAGATAGTAATATCCTAACTAACTCACAGTGAAATGACCATTGTCTTAAGAGAAATATATTAGTATATTATATAACATATGCAATATGTAAGGTGCATACAAAATATTGTTCCAATATATTAGGTGAAAATGAGCAATATTGTTATTTGCTGCACTTTCAGATAATGAATTCAGGCACATACTCCAACTAATTTGGTTAAGCATATATACAAGTAAAGAATGTTCAGCTCTAAAATGCTGCCACAAATAAATAGTAATAAATGATTACAGATGCCATTCCAGTTATTTTTAAATGCAAACCTTTTACCATTTTATCTGGCCATTGATAAAGCATTTAACTACTGAAAGATTACAGCTTAGAAATCACTGGTACAAAAACAAGGACTGAAATGCTTTTCAAAGCAATGTATGTAAACTGGTTAATTTTGAAAGCACATTTCCATTTATTTTGTATGCATCTTTCTATGAATTTTATTCATGTGTCTGACGTAGCTAATCATTTTATTTTTGGAACGAGCTCTGTGAAATAGTCTATGGATGTTGACTGATGAATATGATAATTTGTTTTATCAAATATTGTCCAGAGATGTGTGGAATAGTGGGAAATCGGACTTCTTTGCACGATTATCACATTTTCAAACATATTTCTATGTTTTCAAAATATTATTAAGTCAATTTTATATATTCCTAGGAATAAGACTTTAAAGTTCATACATTTATAAATATACATTTATATTAAGAAAATCAAAAGAGGTTAGTATTTTTTAAATTGCCACTGAAAATTTTTAGAGCACAGGCAAATAAGATCTTCTAGTACAGTAGAGAATTCATAAATTGTATTTTGTCAGAATAAAATGATTTATTTCAGTCCATTAACATGAGTCATTTTTCATTTGTTTCTAGAAAAGTGTAGTAATACTGAAACATAATTAATATAAATCAGTGGATTTGGTTAAAAATTTCTTAATGTTTGATATTTCACATTTTATGAGATTTTATGTTAAGTCCAAATTGAAAATACGTTCCAATTTCCATAAAATTCTTTAAAAGTTTACCTTTATTGGTTAGCTAAAATGAAGCTCAATTTCCCTCTTCTATAGCAATACACTTTGTATGCTGAGAATTCCATTGTGATAAAAGCAAAACTAACAAATGTAATTTTAACCAAGTTAAATTCAAAACATTTATTTGTACTGGAGGACAATATGCATAAATGGGAGCATACACTCCTTTTAAGAAAAATAAGTATACATTACAGGAATAATGAACACTTTAGCCATGCTCCATGGCAATGACACGCATCTTACTGTCAGACTTCAAAGTGCCCACCCCAAAAGACACTGTTTTTGGTATGTCTTTTTATTTACTTGTAGTAGGATGAATAATGACCCCCTACCCTGATGTCAGAATTCTGATCTCCATAACCTGTCAATGTTTCCTTATATGATTAAAGGGACTTTTCGTATATGATGAAGCTTTATATTTGAGATAAGCAGATTACCTTGGATTATCAATGTGGGCCCTAAATGTAATCACATGGGTCCTTTTAAAAGGGACATAGGGCCAGGTTCAGTGGCTCACACCTGTAATCCCAGCACTTTGGGAGGCCAAGGCAGGTGGCTCACAAGGTCAGCAGTTCGAGAGCAGCCTGGCCAAGATGTTGAAACCCCATCTCTACTGAAAATACAAAAATTAGCTGGGTGCAATGGCACGGGCATGTAATCCCAGCTACTCAGGAGGCTGAGGCAGGAGAATGGCTTGAACCTGGGAGGCAGAGGTTGCAGTGAGCCGAGATCGTACCATTGCACTCCAGCCTGGGTGACAGAGTGAGACTCCGTCTCAAAAAAAAAAAAAAAAAAAAAAAGGGACATAGGGTGATCAGAAGATGGAAAATGTGATGTGACTTTAGAAATGAGGAAGAAAAGGTGCTGTTTTATGGGGCCACAAGCCAGAGAATGACTGCACAGCCTCTAGAGCCTCGCTAAAAGGAAAGAAGCAGATTTTCCCCAGAGCCTCCATATGAAACAAATCATGCCAACATCTTGGTTTTAGCAAGAGTTAGTTTGGTCTTCTGACCTTCAGAACTATAAGATAATTAAGTTGCATTCTTTTAAACCTTTAAGTTAGTGGTAGTTTGATATAGAAGCAACAACAACAACAACAACAAAAAACTAATACAATATACTACGTTCTACACTCTTCCTTACTCATCTCTTTGGTTATGTTTTCACTTGCTGGGTTCAAATTATATTTCTTTAAAGTAAAGGAATGTTAGTGAAGTAACATATACAAAGAGATAGGAAATGAAAGAATTGGAGCTAGAGAATTGCTTTATGAATCACAGATCTTCATTTATATACATTGGCATAATGTCCTCTGAAAGATCATGTAGTACTTTTAGTTTATGATCTAGAAACAATTTTCTCCAAAAAAAAAAAAAAATTGGAGGCCTGGCACAGTGGCTCATGCCTGTAATTCTAACACCTTGAGAGGCCAAGGGGGAGAATCGCTTGAGCCCAGGAGTTTGAGACCAGCCTGAGTAACACAGTGAGACCTCATCTCTCCGAAAAGGAAATACAATTAGCTGGGCTTGGTTATGTGTACCTGTGGTCCCAGCTATTCAGGAGGCTGAGCTAAGAGGAGAGTTTGAGCTGCAGAGATCGAGGATGCAGTGAGTCAAGATCATACTGTTACACCCGAGCAAGTTTAAACAGAAGCGCCACGCACTGAGTTTGTTGAGAGTCTACCTTTATGCCGGTGTTCGAGAGTCAGTTAGAGCTCAAACCTCTCGGCCAAGAACAAAGGGCGGTCCACATTTTTATACTAGTTTAGGGTCGGGGGTGGTAAGCAGATTATTACAGAAGCAGAAGGAGCAGGTTAGGGGAGAAGGGGGTCCTAACAAAAGGTTCTACTTAAAATTGTTTTTTTACTTAGGATGTGGGGTAGCAGTGCGGGGTAGCCGTTACGGGGTTACAGATACAGGATGCACAGGGCTGGTGGGCCCTGTTTCTCAGAAAATTGGTTACCAAGATGCCGGGTGTCTCAGACTGCAAGTTTTTGGAACAGAATGCCCTACATAACTCAGGGTGGACAAACATAGCTCAGGGTGGGCAAAATGGAGTTGGCAGGATTGTTTAAAATGTATTCATTATAGCCAAGCTCAAGCTAGGGTATTTCAATACCACTGCACTCCAGCCTGTCCAGCCTGGACAACAGAGTGAGTCCCTGTCTCAAAATTTTTTTTTTTTAAAAGCCAGATTAGGAGCCTTATTACTTTTAAAACTCTTCTCAAATTGCCCTTTAAACTGTAAATGGACAACATCATTAAACGTTTTAATAAATGCTGAATGTATGGCTACAATATATATATATGGAAGTATTTCTTCTACTTTTCATCATGATTAATATTTTTATTTCTTAGTCATCTAGTTATCTTTTTATTTGAAATCTAGTTGATGTTTTTAATGACCTATGTGTTTGTTTTCTACGATTAGATAGTTGTCTCATCTTTTTTAGTCTTCTAATTTCAGAATGAAGGTCATATCAGCAGGTCTCAGGATGACAGACAGTAGAAAATAGGGAAACTATGGTCTTGAGGAGGAAAAAAAGAGACCTGTCCTGTTGATTGACATAGAGCAAAATACTGTTGGCATTCATGCATTTATTTATGTGTTCTTCTATTGCTACGTTCCATCTTGAGAACTAAAAACTCATAGTTACTGTCATAACCTAACCCATTTTGAGATTTTAAACATTATTATAATATGATGTGGCTTTTTAAATTACAAGATATCTTTAAAACATTTTTCTCTTGGAGAATCATTCCGTTTTCCTATATGAATCATGCACTGATTCATCATATGTTATATGCTATGAACTCCTTGAGTATACTAAGTAGATGTGTGTTTTTGTATAACACATGCTTTTGTATAAGTGTTATTTAATAAGTGCTAATATAAATTCATATGATTAATTTTGCTAACTAAAAGACACAAAGCATCCTTTTTTAAGCATTATCCTATTCTGTCTTTAAAAAGTCAGTGCTTTTCAGTGGAGTTTAATACATGGCTGAAACGCCATTTAAAAAGTTCCTTAGCATTCTAAGGAATAGCTTGCTTGTATACACTGACTATAGAATGTGATAAGCATACATGATCGAAGGCTTTATTAACCTAGAACCCCTGTGAATCACATTCACTGTATGTAAACACTATAATATTTTACTTAAATTATTTTAATGATACCATGTTAGGTCAATAGTGTTGTCCAATCAACTAATATCATCTTTATCTATTATATGAGAATTTTAAAAAATATACTTATGTTTAAGGCTAATTTTTATGTTTCATACATAAATATGCTATAATCAAACATGAGATAGTGGGCTGCTAATTTTTATCTGGATAATGGAAGTGAAAGAAACACCATTTTGCTGCAATCTCATTACTCCTTAGTTTAGCGAGGTCCAAGTTCTTGTCCCATGACCAAGGCATGTAAACACCAGAGAGTGAGTAAGGCAGAATAGGATTTATTAAGTGACAGAAAAGCTCTCAGCAGTGAGAGGGGATCCAAAGACGGTTGCAAAAAATGGGGCTGAATTTTGGGTCTTTTATGTGGCAGAAAAAGAGTCTTCTGTGGGTTCTGCCTTAATGGGAATTACCCCCAGGGGTGTTGTGTCTGTGTGTGCCCCAGGTTAACCATAGTGACTCCATCTTGATTACCCATGAGTGCCTAAATGAAACCCACAGGTGGGCTAAAATCACAATGCTAATCACATTATAAGGAGTTCAGGATCATGTTAGGATGTCCTAGGTCCTTATCTGCACCTGTACGGGTACCTAGAAAGTCCCTTCTGAGCAAGTATCTCGGCAAAAGAGGAAGTTGTTAACCATATTTCTTCCTGCTAGCTACATAACAGGGATGGTGCAGGTGTGTTCCAACAGGCATTGTGCCTCTTCTGAGACTTTCCCTATCTGCCTAAATATCCCCTACCGGCCTCCTCTCTCAATTTTACTGAATTTAGCAGGAAAAAAGATATAATAAAATTATTACTATTTTATATGTAATAAGAAGTTTTCTGAATAGTCAATATGCATGTAAATCCAGCAGTATCATTTTTACTATGTGATACTGTATGCTGTGGCAAATATAGGAAAGGTTTACCCAGAGATGACATTTTCATTGTCACACTTAGAACTAAGTTTTCTTCTTCAGTGCAATGAACCATGTTGAAATGGACAAGTTAACAGTAAACAATCCTTTATCCTATTACTAATCCTGTGATTAGGGAAGATGTGTATCTTCTATGGCAGTCATCATATGACATTCTTGAATTAAACAATATTGCTTTAAAATTAGTGCTAATAACTAATAGAACTCAACATATTAACTAACATCTATTAAACTTGATCAATAGATGACAGTTATATGTAAATTGGAGGTTTATATGTGGGTTAAATTAAAATTGCATGTCTTTTTGATTGTGAAAAAGTCTGTATATAAATAAATATGCATCATGCTATTACTATGTTCAGAAATTTATCTTTCCAATTTCTGTATGCAAATTTGAGTTGTGAGGACCTGGTTATATAATACCTGATCTACATCATGACTGAATGAATTCTGGGGCACTTAGATATTTCACAGATGGTGTTTACTTCATCAGCTCATCATAGTACTCTTGAGAACCTATCAGGTCAGGGTGAATTAAATCAGGACCCCAGAGTGACCATGAAATGTATGACTCATTCTCCCACAAGACAGCAGTATCATGATTTTCAGGTCATTGTTCTGGACTCCACTGACTATCATTTGATTACTGAGCATCTGAAAAGCCATTTAACATCTTCATTCCAATTCCAATTCTGTAAAATTGAGGGTAGCATTATTCATCTCAGAAAGAAGTGACAAATAGGTTTAAAAGTATTTTCTCCCATTCTGTAGCTTGTGTCCTCACTTGGTTGTTTTATTCGCTGTGCAGAAGCTTTGTAATTAGATGCACTCCAATTTCTTTATTTTTGCTTTTTTCACCTGTGCTTCTGGAGTCATATTCCCCCAAAAATGCCCAGATCAATTTCAAAAAGGTTTTTACCTATGTTTTCTTTTAATAGTTTTATAGTTTTAGATTTTACATGTAAATCTTTAATCCATTTTGAGTTGGATTTTGTATACGGTGTAAATTAGACATACAGTTTCATTCTTCATGTAGAGAAGAATGAAAGATCCTTTATTAAAGAGTCTGACCTGTCCTCATTGTGTATTCTTGGCAACTTTGTTGAAAATTAATTGACCATAAACGTATGGATTAATTTCTGGGCTATCTCTTCTGTACCATTGGTCTACACATTTATTTAGGGGTTGATACCTAATGTATATCAGAAATTTAAACACCTAAATAGCAAGAAAACAACCTAATTTAAAAGTGGACTCAGTCTCTCTGTACTGAAAAATGATAAATATTTCTTGAAAGAAGACAAATGGCCAACAGGTATATTAAAAAGTGCTCAACTTCACAAATCATCAAGGAAATGTGAATCAAAACTGCAATGAGATATCACTGCACACCTGGTAGGATGGCTACAATCAAAAAGACAAAAGATGTTGATGAGAATGTAGAGAAAAGGGAATCCTTATATACTATTGATGGAAATGTAAATTGTTATAGCCATTATGAAAAACAGTACATAGGTACTTCAAAAAATTAAAATTAGAACTACCATTTGATAGAACTACCATATGATCCAGGAGTTTCAGTTCTGGGTATGTATGTGTAAAAGAAATGAATCAGTATCTTAAAGGGGTATCTGTAGTCTCATCTTCCTTGCAGTACTATTCACAATAATCAAGATATATGGAATTGGCCTAACTGCCAATAAGCAGATGAATGGTTAATAAGTAAATGTGGTATACATAAATATATAGTGGAATATTATTCAGCCTTGAAAATGAAAGAAACTCTATCATTTGTGATAACATGTATGAACCTGGAGAACATTATCCAAGTGAAATAAGTGAGGCATCGAAAGAAAAATACTATTTGATCTCGCTTATATGTGGAATCTAAGAAAGTCAAACTTCTAGAAGCAGAAAGTAGAATGGCAGTTGCCAGGAGCTAGGGAGATGATAGGAGAAATGGGGAGATGTTGATCAAAGGGTGAAAAGTTTCAGTTATGCAGGATGATTCAATTCTGGAAATCTGTACAGCCAGATTTCCAATTCTGGAAATCTTACAGTTAACAATACTGTATTGTATACTTGAAATTTGCTGTGAGAGTAAATCTTAAATTTTCTCACCACACAACACAGAGAAAGATAACTGTGAGATGATGGATATGTTAATTAGCTTTTTTTGTGGTCATCATTTCACAATGTATACATATATCAAAATGCCAGGTATGAGGGATACTGAAAAGCATGTTTTTAATTTATGGTCTCAATGTTTACATTAAAAATAAATGATGAAACGTTAAAGCATTTGAGAACATTAGATTACTTTATCTCACTTTTTTCATCTATAGTATTTTAGAATGTATTTACTTTTAAAAATTTTGAAATAACCATAAAAGGAGTCTTTATGGACTAAATTGTTTACAACTCTTTAATTATATCTTAATATCATTTTAACTCACAGTAACTGAAGTCATTTAAAAAAAAGAAAGCCAAGTAAAGGACAGAACCTTTAAACTCCTGTTTTCAAAATATAGATAGTCTTCAAACAATCAATATTATAATGTATCCAATATAAAAATAGTACCCCAGAGATTGAATCCACCTTTTTCCTTTTTATTTAATAATCATCATTTATAAAGAACATTTGATATAAACATAGTAATAGAATCATAAATTATTTTGAAAGGTTAATGTTATAAATTACTGCTGTTTTATATAGAACAATTATGATAATGACTATAAATATATTATATGCATAACATTTTTTGTTTTATATACTACTTAACAGATACTATATCATTAATTAGAAGGTTTTCTTGACTCTTCTTTGGTTAATATTAAATAAGCAATTTGGAACTCCCAATGGTAACTAATATTTACAACAGATAGTTGCTTTTACAACTTTCTAACCTGTAAATAAATAATTAGTATTTTACAACTTGATAATTTATAATATGTGAATTGGTTGATGCATGTTTAGATAGGTAGATATGTATAGACTCCAGATTATGTTTTCTAATCTATATAAATATGACCATTTGAAATCTCAATTGATTCAACAGGACTTTGCTTGCAACATATATTTTCATAATTGTAAATTTTAATAAATGCTCTAGTAAGAAATGAGTAAATGCTCTAGTCAGAAATGAGTAGTAAGCTGATCTGCTTATAACATATATTGATTATTTAAATAAAAGGTTGGCAGTTGACTGTTTATATTTGAAAATTACAAGAACAGATATTACTTCTAAATATGTTTTTTAAATTAGAGCCATAGTAATTTAAAAGGTTAATAATGGTTAATAAAATGACTGTAGACCAAGATAGTAAAAAAAGAACATATGTATATATAATAAATATTCACACATAAGAATTAATATTGCATTTACTGAGTATATATATTAAATTTTATAGTGCCACTTTTCAATTATGTCTACCTTGAATGTGTTCCTGATAATTACTAATTTTTCTATAACAAATACAAAAATAACTTTATGAGTTCATATCCCTGCCTATTGTATTAAAAACCTGAGATAGATTTATGAGGTTATTTATTCAAGGTGTAATGTGAAAATTTTATTGTTTTAATTGCTAAAAACATATCACCTGACTTGAAGAGCTTCTTCAAATAATTTCTTTGTAATAGGAAAGATCCGCTTTTTTGAAAAAATGTATCAGTACACCAGTACATCAAAGTAATATATTTGTGGTGCATGTGTGAGGACAACCACATTTACCTTAATGTTATTATACATTTATCTGATCATCAGCCTCTGACATAGAAAAACCTTATAATGTATTAACCTCAGGATTAACTGTTATGCTAAATTGCCTGATGAGTATGGAATATTGGTTTTTATTCATCTTTCAGGAATAACACAGATTACATTTTTCAGCTTAAGACATTCATTAATGAATCAAATTTAATTTAGGGACTAAATAAAATCCTCATTAAACCTGACAAATGGTAGCCTCAGGTAAACACAACGTATTTTCACATTAAATCAAAGTGAGTTCTGCTCTAGATGCTCCTTATGTTGCCAGTAACCTTGCAAGTATTCTGAGGTCACATCTGAGAATAGAACATCTCCTTCAGGAATTAACAGAAAAATCTAGCCCTGAGGTGTTATATATCTGAAATAAATAAACAAGAACATAAAACTCAGGATAATTAGAGTATCTCATGTTATATACATAGTGCCAATATTAAGGGTAGGAAAAGCCATTCGTTTTCTATAGAAAATATACTTAGGGATAAATTTTTGAATTTCCAAAGTTTCTGAGTAAAATTCACAGTAATTAGTCCACTGTGAATATAGATATCTTTTTCAGAATTATAATTAATTTCGACATGTTTATTTTTCCCCACGAATTAATCAATTCAGATTTGTTTAGCCTATTTGCCACAAAAGTGCCCGTTTGTATTTATGTTTTTTATTTTCTTTTCCTGTGGTTTTGTTTGTTTGTTTGTTTGTTTTTGTATGGATATGGTAGATATATATATTTATGGGAACATGAGATGTTTTGAAAAAGGCATGCGATGTGTAATAATCACATCAGGATAAATGGTATATTCATCACCTCAAGCATTTATCGTTTGTGCTACAAACAATCCAATTATATACATTTAGTTATTTTTAAATGTACAATTAAATTATGATTGACTGTAGTCAATCATAATTGTGCCATCAGATCTGATAGCACCAATTGTGCTGTCAGATGCTAGGTCTTATTCTTTCTAACCACTCTTACACCCAGGAGTCATCCTCAGTTCCTGCCCTCCCTACTCCTCACTACCCTTCCCAGCCTCTGGTAACTGTCTTTCTACCCTATAGCTCCATGGGTTCAAAGGCTCCCATAAATAAGAACATGCACAGTTTGTCTTTCTGCACCTGTCTTATTTCACTTATCATGATAACCTCCAGTTCGATCTTACATTTATGTTTTAATAATAATATTTCATTATTCTTTTCATAAAATTAAACTCATTATATTTAGTGATAAGATATTGGCATTTGTGATAAGTAATCCATGAGGATAATATCATTATTTGGCTGAACATAAGGAGCCTAACAATTAATTCCTAAAATTGTTTTAATAAGTAATAATATTATATAATTTACACAAAATAAATTCAAATATCCATTTTAATATTTAAATATTAACATTTTTCTAATTTGTTAGGCTTGGATAAAGCTTTTCAGTACCACTTTTCATACCTTTAAAATGAATATCATCATAGTCAGTGAATTTATTTTACAACTGCCTAATAAACTCTGTGGTTATATTTTCTAAAATACTTTTTTTGTTTGTACTGGACTGAATCTTTCCTATCAAATAGTCTTTCCTACTTGTGTTCACATTAGCAATATCCTTTGGACTAGTTAGAGTTTCTTCAGCAATTTTTAACTTGTAACTAGAAATCGTGCTGTATTCAACCAAATATTAAATTAGTTAATAGCTAGCTGAATAGATTGATTTTAATGTCTAGTTTCTAAAAAGTGTACTACAGATATTTTCTTAATAGGCCTAAAGCCCCAAATCAAGCAAAACCTCATTTAAATCTGTATAACAGGAACTAAAATAAAATCAATGTTGATGTTGATAATAATTTAACTTTGCATAAGCTTACTACTTCTTTTCCTTTCTTTTGACTTCAGATGCAATAACAGAACCCAGTGTGCAGTGGTGGCAGGTCCTGATGTTTTTCCAGACCCGTGTCCAGGAACCTATAAATACCTTGAAGTGCAGTATGAATGTGTCCCTTACAGTATGTATATTCCTGTACTTTTCTTGGAAAGAGAAAAGATATTAAACTGTGTTTTGCATGCATTGACAAATATTCTCTATGAAAACATAAATCACATAAATTAAATGAAAAAAAGGCTAATATTAATTTTTGAGGATCATAGACCCTCCCTGCCATCAGAAGAATTGGATATTGCCTACCCTGTCCTACAGAATTTACTTTTCATTATTTCTGTTTATGACTACCTATTCTAACGCACTTTTCTTAATTAATGCAAGAATATTAAACATTTAGAAAAAGGTTGGGGGACAGTTATACCAATCCTCCAGGTCCAAGCAGATAAGAAGTGAACATGAACAATACAATTGTATATATAATATGTAGAAATTGATAAATTTTAAATTTGATAGAAAAATTATATCTAAGCTTCATCTGCTGTCAATATTTTGAGAATTAGAAATATTCTCATCCAGAGAGAGTAGACCAGATGGAAAGAAAATATAAAGATTAAAAGAACTAGAGTAATCTTTAGACTATATGTTTTATAGTTTCAAGAAGTATGTCTTTGCGATGTTTTTATCAGATATGGTATATATCAACAACATATTTTTTTCTTCAGGAATAATGAAGAATCAAAAAATATAAAATGAAACATTTTCTGACTTTCCCCACTCAAAATAAAAATCACCATCTCAAAAAAATTTATCTAACTTGTTAATTGTGAGATTCTTAGTGAAAATCACTCAGAAAATTATGTATTCTTATAATAGATATTCAGCTCATCCCAGCGATAGAAAACACCTGGGATCAAAAACAATTCCTAGGTTTCAACTTCCTTTGATGTTTCATAAGAAGCAATGTATCTGGGGATCAGCAAGTTTACTTTTGTAAAGATATTTCTAGGTTTGCCTCATTCATCCTTATTAAAGAAGCAGGACATTATTCATGAGCTGGAAGTATACATACTTTAATAATAGAAATTTTGCCAATAAGAGATGAATTGAAAATTTAAAATAATAATGAAAACAATTGAGAGAAAATTTCATTTAGTTTCATTTATAGAATGAATGATTAGAGAAAGTTTATCTCGTGAAGTTTTATAAGTTTATCTTCATTGTTATGAAAACACCTCAAAGTACAGGATTTATTGATATCTCATTTAGGTTATGCTTCTTATATTGTTATCTCGGTAGGCCCTTCTATGAAAAGATAAAGCCCCTACTGACCATTATTGTTCACTAGTTATATTTTAAAGAAATAAAATGTGTAAACCATCTTAGAATTGGGACAATTATACTTGAGTTGCATAATAAGACCTTTGTGAAATATAAAGACTCCTGTTCTACAAAGGCATTTTATTTAAAAATCCAATAAGGTGTACCTTGCTTTTAAAGACAGTTTTAGCAAACTTACATTCATATTTTTATGTTTATATTTTGAAACATAAAAACTGAAATAAAATTTCAGATTGTAGATTTTATCATAATTTTTTTAAATTAAAGAATTTCACAGCTGTCTCTTCAATTTCCTGTATTCCTTTAGAATGTCTTTGAGGATAGCCACTTCAAAATCCTCTGCCAAACTCATTCTGAAATATCGTCTACTTAAATCACTTTAATATAAGTAAGAACTTGCTCATACACTTTTGCATAAAAGGATTATGGTTTAGCACAGATTTCCTCTCTCTCGTAAATTTTTGGAGATGGGCAATTTGGTTCCTTAATATTCTATATTTATAGAATTCTGATAATCCTGAAAGTTTACTAACTGCCTTATTAATATGTCTATATTATATTAAAATATTTATCTGATAATTTCATTAAATAAGAATTATACATCAGGTATACCCACTTGCCAGTTTATATACTGGTTTAATTTATAAGTTGTAGCCCGATCGTGTCTGTTTAAATTATCTGGAGTATGTTTAGTTAAAAGTGTAATGCAAAATCGGAATTCATTTAATAAACTTAGCATGATTTGAAAAGAAAATAGTTCAGAAGAAAGTATAAATCATAAAATAAAATATAGTGACTTATTTGAAAGGTAGATTGGTTTAGGGGAAAGAACCAGAAATCAGAGAGCATGGGTGTGTTTGTTTAGTCTGTTTTGTGTTGCTATAAGTGAGTAGCTCAGACTGGGTAATTTAGAAAGAAAAGATGTTTATTTGGCTAACAATTCTGCAGGCCATACAAGCATAGCACCAGCATCTACTCAGCTTCTGTTGAGGCCTCAGGGAGATTTTACTCATGGTATAAGGTGAATGAGGAGCAGGTACATCACATGGCAAGACAGGGAACTCCCAGACTCTATTTAATAACTAGTTCTCATGTGAACTAATTACCATGGAGAGGGCATCAAATCATTCATGGTGGATCTGCCCCCATGACCCAAACATGTCTTATGTGGCCTACCTCCAACACTGGAGGTCATGTTTCAACATGAAATTTGGAGGGGACAAACATAAAACCATATCATTGGGTTTAGAATATAGTCTGATTACTTGACAAAAATCTAGGTCCTTTTCCTGTATCTCACTTTGTAGACCTTCTCTTATCTATTAGTAAATCCTGATTTATAACAACACTGAGCTGTTTTTCCTTTCTTAAGCATAAAATCGTGACTCTTTAATGATGAAAAGATTTACTTATTTAGAATAGTTATAGCTTATTGACACTTAACCACATGCCATTTTCTTCATGGATAGTGTTTACATGCATAGTTTGTTTAATGTTCACAAGATCCTCCCTGTTACATGGAAACAGAAGGTTTTTTGTTTGTTTGTTTTTCTGAAGAGGAAACTGAAGTTCAGCAGATTAAGTGAAATGTCCCATGTAAAATGTAGACTAGCTAGAGAATGGCAAAAACTAGATTTGAATCTGTTTCTAGTACCTCTTCTTAAGGACCTAGCTGTATTTCTCTCCATAGCTGTTTTTTATTTATATTTTCATGAGCTATTTAATCTCCTATAGTATTTTTAACTCATAATTTTCATCAGTACATTAATGGCATGTGGTGAAAGAAAGTGCTTCAAGGGAGCAGACCCTTTTTCTTAGTCCTTTGCCTATTTATTTTTAAGGTGTTTTTGTTCTTTTTCTTAAAGCAGCTGAAATCACTGCAAACTTTTATTCTCCCACTTTTTGAAACTTTATGGTGTAACTATTTTATACCCTGAAAATACTACTTGCAATTTAGAATGAGGCTCCTAAGTAAGATAGTTATTTTTAATTACCTGTATTAGAGAAAATCCGTGTGCTTAATGATATTTTTATGATTCTTGATAAAAGATCCCTATTTCATTAGTGTGATGGAAACTTTAGGCTTAGGATTTAATATTAATATTGGAAAATTTTCTCATTAAACAACTGCACAATGTTAGTTTCTGTTTGTTTTACAGTTTAGTAATATCCATTTCTATTTTGGATTTATGGCCACAAACTTTAGTGTTTATAGTAATATATTTAGAATTTATGAATGTTTTATTCTTAATATTGATATGTGGAAGAAATATTATCACTGATTTTTTTCTTTAGACATACTTGTGTGTGTGTGTGTGTGTGTGTGTGTGTGTTTGCATGCCAGTATCCATTTTTAAAATGAGACTGTTTCTTGCATGCCAATATCCATTTTTAAAGTGAGACTTTTTCATGGAAAAAAATGTAGAAAAACAAAATTTATAGAAAAACATGATAATAAGCATATTAAAGATAATATAGACAGATTCAATAAAGTTCATTGTATCACATAAGAGAAGTAAAGTTTAAAGTATCTGAGAAAACTTGCAATAATTCTTGCACAGAATTTTAGGAGTCACTAAATAGGTACATAATTGAACAATGACAATTTTAGAGGAATAATAGCTTGAATCAATCAAACGATGTGACTTTTAAAGATGCCAGTGAGAAAGAAAATAAGAGCTAGTTTTTAAACTCTTTACTGAGACCACCTTCTTTGACTATTTTGTACTCATTCTTTGGAATCACTGAAGTTATATTGAATCTTTTCTAAGTCTTACCTTCTTAGGTCTGTTCTGTATTTTCTTGTTTGGGTTCACAGACACACTTTTTCTGACAAAATTTAGAACAGATGAATCAATACTTTTCTCTGTTCTTGGCACACCTTAGTTCCAGTGTGACTTTTGTAGCCTTTGCATTTTCTTAGGAGGTTTGATATTCTTCCTTAGTGGATATTTTCTCCCCAGGAGATGACCCAAATATTCAAGAGGTTAAACCTCACATTTACCAGTGACACATTTTTGTTCTTCCATCTTTCTTCTTCTTCTCACCCTGCCTCCTTCCCTTCTGACCTGATTTGAGATTGAAATTGTGGCATCTAGAGCTGCCTTCATTCAGCAGGGTTACAAGGATGACTTGTGTTAGAGAGAAAACAATAAAACAACTAACTACCTACTCAGAGTATTTCTGAGCAAAGAATCTTTACTTTGTATCCTGCTGACAAATTGTCTTTCTTGGGAGGCATACAATTTCACGCACATTACACTCGAAAGGTGTTTGTCTTCTCTCACAATCCAGCTTTTCTATTCAATTCTTTCTCTTTTTTTTCAGAAGTATAAAGCATATATTACATATTCTAGCAATCTTCTCTCATGGTGAATTTTCTTAGGAAATTGTACGCAATTTGGAGAGACACTAGAAATGCATGTTTGATTAAAACAACCTTGTTATAGCACTTAAGATTTTCTCACTAGTCAGTTAGCAATTTGAATAGTTGTGTGCATGATTATCTTTATGAGCAGGCATGAACAATAAGCATTATTGGAACATTGATATTTATAAATAATTATGTAAATTTCATATTTTTTACTAAAAGAAAAATGTATTACACGTTTAGCATTTAAAATAATCTAAATATTTAATTACAAATAATTAAATATATTTTCACAACTAATGTACAAATGAGTGCATATTTAAATTTGTACACATTTGGTTGTTATGTAAATAAATAGTTACATATTTTTTAACTCATCGTGCTGAAATTAACTGATATTTTTAATTTTAGAAAGATCACAAAAATGTCCAAGGTATATTTTAATTCCTAGTGCCTTTTTCTGATTCATACATACAGTAAGTAGACATTCAATAAATATGCATTGAAGGACTGGAAATTAAAAAGAAAATTTAGTCAAATTGCTTCCCCAAAAGCACTGTGTTCATTGCCAGAATGATAAACACAAAAAACTCTTATCTGCAAATAAGACTTTATTAATTCAAAAGAACATCTATTTTTAAAAATATACATAAATTTTAGTTTTTCTAAATTGCTTGGTGATTGCGGTCAATTATGATACCAGCAACCAACTTTTTTTCATATTAGTATTATTATGTATGCCTTTGTATAATATAACAAGTATTGTCCCTTGTTTAAATATTTCTGTCTCTCTATCAGCTATATAATTCTTTTTAGAATTATATTTATAACAAGAGCAACAAAATGTTCTTTTCTTCTCTGCCAGTCCTCTCCCTTACCACAGTTTCTTCCCTCCAAATAATTCCTCTCTCCTTCACAGTATCTTTTACAAAACAGACGATTCATAAAGCTCTGGGAAATGAACCAATGATTAATTAATAATTAATTTAAATTCTGCTTATATGCTTATATGCCAAAAATATTACACATTCATAAACATTGCTATCATCATCCTGTTTAGAAAACAGGAAGCATAACTGGAGTTACTTTTCTTTCTTTAAAAAAAAAAATTGTTTTTGTAGACCCAGAGTCTTACTATGTTGCCCAGGCTGGTCTTGACACAATCTTCCTCCCTCAAGCAATCCTCACTCCTAGGCACCCCAGAGTGCTGGGATTACAGGCATGAGGCACTGTGCCCAGCAAGTATACTTTCTTACAGGTTCTAATCATAAACTCCCTCCTACCTTTGTTGAACTGCTTCATATGTGCATGGAAATTGTTCTCAACTAGATTATATTACCTGCTTGTGAGACCACTTTCTTTTATCTTCCTTTCATTCAACATCTATTGAGTACCTACTGCATTTGAGGCACTATAATAAAATATTAGGGGTCAAAAACTAAAATAAAGATTCTGTCCTCTCTCAAGGACGTTCTGTCAAGTGGGGCTTGGAGTCCCTAAACTTACAATGTTAGCTTAAGCAATTAAGTGTTTCACAATAGAAACATACAGAGAAGGCACACTGATCCAAAGTGGATGACATTTGACTAGGATGGTGGTGGTGGGAATAGATGTCTTCACAGATACTGTTCTAGAGAAGGTGGCCCTTAGAGAGCTGTCTTTTTTTTTTTTTTTTTGAGACAGGTTCTTGCTCTGTCATGCAGGCTGAAGTGCCGTGGCACATTCACAGCTCACTGAAGCTTGCTGGACCTCCCCGGCTCAAGCGATCTTCCATCCTCAGCCTTTGGAGTAGCTATAGGCACATGCCACCACACCCAACTAATTTTATATTTTTTGTAGAAATGGCATTTTGCTTGTTGTTGCAGTCTTTCTTTTCTTTAGCTTAGCTAGGTTCAAGTTTTTATCTCTCAACCAGGAAGAATTAGGCACATGTATACTGGAGACTAAGTGGAGTAAACTTTATAAAGCAAACAGAAAACTCTCAGCAATGAGGGGACACAGGGGTGGTTCTTGAACCTGAAGATGGGAAAGTACCCCATGTGGCTGGGTCTGGGATCTTTTATGAACTAAGAATGGGACTGTGTGCTGATTGGTTTTTGAGTGTGCAAAAAAGGTTAAAGTGAAGACACCACTCAAAGGTGGGCATGACAGTATAGAAAATCAATCAGGAAAGGGTAAGTATATGTAAAACAGATGAAGGGTGGTTATCAGAGGAAAGCGCACCAAACAGGAAGTCAAGTTCTCAATCCAGTCCAAGGCTTTAACTTGTAGCTTGGCTTTCAGGCTTAAAATGTCTTCGGCTTGGAGATAGGGTTTTACTGGGGACCCACCCTTACCTGCCTAGGCATTTGACTGCCTCCTGCCGCTCTCACTTTGATGAGGTTGGTCTCGAACTCCTAGGCTCTAGGGATTCTTCCACCTTTGCCTCCCAAAGTGCTGAGACTACATGAGTAAGCCACCACACCCTGCTCGAGCTGAATCTTAAAGTATGAAATAGATTTTTGTGAGAGAAAAAGGTCAATCATTTTTAGCAGAGGGGACAAGATAGGTAATAAATTGCATGGAGAATGTAAAATCAAAACTGTTTGGTATTTGCATGAAAAACAAAATGCAAGAGGGACAGAAAATAAACTCATAGATGGGCAAGGCAGAAATCTTGTACTTCCCTTTATGCTGTGATTCCTCTGGAATCTAGTACCAATTGCAATGTACAACATAGAGAAGGTAGTGAACCATGTCTAAATGTCATGAATTGATATATTATTAAGAAATGTTTGCTTAAAAATATGAGAAAACCAACTTATGGCTAGTGTAAGTTAAATAAAGCAGAGGTTTTTATTGGGCAAATACAAAGTGTTAGTTCCGGAAACAAAGGGGAAAAAAGGTGAAAAACCAGGCCTCTGAAAAAGCCAGTGATCTATTAAAAGCCAGTGATCTAGAGAGCGAGAACTCCTAGACAGTCTCATCAGGACTCTGTGTTCCCTCTAATCAATTCCTGAAATAATTTAGGCTGGGATATAAAGATTTCATGAAATCCAGTAGTGGAGTATTGTTACGAAGGAAGAAGAATGGGCTGGTAAAGAGCTAAGCTTATGTGTGACCAGGAAGGGTCAGATCCCCGTAAGACTTTAGAACAAAGATTGAAGGGCAGTGATGATGGGCCAGATTCAGCCTGCTGCGAGATTCCCTAGGCCTCCAAAACACCTAAAAGTCAGATTTAACATAAAGTGTGGAGCAACACAGACCTTATGTTCCTTTGTGCAACAACAGGCTAGCACTGATTTGGTTCTGCTCACTTTGAGTGGCTTCTTTCTTTTCTGTTTGTTGTATTTTTCAGTAATTCATTGTACTGTATTCTAAAGATTCACCTGAATAATTTCAAATGTTTCCTTGCTTCTGAAAGGTATTTAAATTTGCAACTGTTCCTCTACAGTTTCATTCTAATAGACGTAAAAGCACTCTAAATTGTTAGCCCTTTTTTTTTTGAAACAGGATCTCGCTCTGTCACACAGGCTGGAGTACAATGGCACAATCACAGCTCACTGAAACCTTTACCTCCTGGACTCAAGTGACTTTCCCCCTCAGCCTCCCTCCCAAGTACCTGGGACTACAGGCGTGCACCACCACACCTGGGTAATTTTTAAATTTTTAGTAGAGACAGGGGTCTCACTATGCTGCCCAGGTTGGTCTCAAACCACCTCAGCCTCCCAAAGTTCTGGGATTACAGGCATGAGCCACCGTACCTGGTCCATTGTCTTCTTTTAATTCTCAAAAGCTAGTAATAAGTTCTTGCGGCAACAATAATTCTATCAAAGAAGTTTATTGCTGCCTACTGTGGTCCACTAGGTGTGCTAAATGCCAGTGAAGGTGTCAGTCCCATTGGTAAGGCAAATAATGAGCACGTGAACCAATACATGCAAATAATCAAAGTTCATGATAAAAGAGAAAAAAATAAATATGATTCTATGATAAAGAACAATGAAGGGGCTGACTTACAGAGGGTGTGATGAAAGGCAGCTCTGAAGAGGATATTTGAGATCTGAAGAGTGAGAATGAGATAAACCTAGAGTCTTAGAAGGAAATTTCAAGGCAGAGAGAACAGCTGCAAGGATCTTGGGGTAGGGAAGAGGTTGGCCTGTTCTCATACGTGAGAGAAAGACAGTGTGGCAAAATTCCAGTTAGATGAGGTAGACAGGCTTGGAGAGCTACTGACCAGCAGTTGGCACTGTCACACTACCGATGATGAAAAGCAGTTTTTTTCAAGTTTCTAGGATGTATTGAGAATCAAAATATGTTCACAGAAGAAAATTGGATAAACTCACCTTCTCCTTCTAATATATATTTTAGAAAATATTACATTATACTACAGTAGTATGAAGGTAAACTTACATCCAATAAAACAAACATCAGATGCTATCAACATCTAGGTAAGATTCGTATAGGCTTATATTAGATTAACAATATGTAAATACACACTTAGATACTAATTAGTAAGGAATCAAGATGAATTGAGAGCATCAAAAAATTAATTGGATTGACAGAGTTAGGAAAATATTTGGTTTAGGAAGTAAAACTCTATTATAGACATAAATAAAAGACTGAAGGGGTTAGCTCAACCATGCTCATTTAGCTTTATTCAGAATAGTAAAGTATAGAACTTATGCACTTAGGTTTAATTGAAAGAAATTTTTATAACTTATTCAAATCGAACAGTATAAACGTGGGATTAAAATATCTTGTTTTAAAAATACACCGCATATAAGACGAATAGTAAAAAACATGCAAATGTAAGGCTTTTATCTCAAAGTATTGTTGCTGAAAAGAGCTTGTAGAAAACATGTTGAGTGAGATCTATGAAGTAAATTTCCAGATAAAATAGTTCTAAAAAAATGTAAAATTGAGTGAAATGCTATAGATTAGCATTGTAGATTTTCCTCTACTACAATCATGAATCTTATGAAACTCAAAATTTTAAATAATTGGTTTAGAAAGCACTTCATTATTCAAATACTTATTAAAAAGATTTGTTTTAAATTGACACATAATTGTACACATTTGTGGGATAAAGTGTGGTATTTTTATACACCTATACATTATATAATGATCAAATCAGGGAATCAGCATATCCAGCACTTCAGAAATTCATTTCTTCATGATAAGAACATTCAAAACATTCTCTTTCATCTATTCTGAAATATAGTATGTTACTGTCAACTGTAGTCACAGAACTGCGCAATAGAACAACAAAGCTTATCCTCGTCTAAATGTAACGTTTTACTTGTTGACACATCTCTCTTCATTACTCCTTCCTCCCCATCTTACCGCCTCTGGTAGTCACTGTTCTGCTCTTACCTCTAACAAATCAACATTTTTAGATTCCACATATGAATGAGATCATGAGGGATTCTTCTGTTCCAGGCTTGTTTTGCTTAACATAATGTCCTCCAGGTTCATCCATATTGTCACAAATGACAGAATTTCATTCTTTTTTTGTTTACATTTTACAAGACATCTCATTAAAATTAGTAATTAGTAAAGGAATATCTATGTTAATAATTTGTTTATATTTTAGAGAATGTATCAAATGGCAGGATATCATAATTCTTGTTAATACCATAAAATTTTTAATTGCCTATTTTTTTTCGAACCCTTTCATAAAACTCAAAGTTAAGTAAATACTTATTATGTGATAGGCTCAATAAAGTTCCCCCAAAGAAGTCCATATGCTACTACTCAGAATGAATATGTCACCTTAAATGTCAAAAGAGATTTTGCAGTTGTAATTAAATTAAGTATATGGAGACAGGAGATTATTCTGGATTATCTGAGTGGTCCCAAGCTAATCACAAATGTCCTTGTAAGAGAAGTCAAGAGAGTCAATGTTGGAAAGGGGATACATGACAATTGAAACAAGGAAGGAGTGGCATACACGGAAGATGAAGGAAGGAGCCACTAGCCTCTAATAGTTTCACTTTCTAAATAAAGATTGTTCATTTCCAATGCATTATTTTTAAAATGTAAACATATACCTTCTCTGTCATGGACTAGGGAAGGGTGGGATGTATAGTACACCATTATAGATAAAAGTTATTATACTTTCATTTATGAATAGATTAAATTCAAGGCAGACCCAAGTCAAATTAGCATTTAATAAAATTTATTTTTACTGTATTACACTTATCTACTATTTATATAAGGCAACAAAAATAGTGACTGGGCAAATAAAGAGTTGGTTGTGAATATATGTGTTAGATTAATGGGATGAATAAATATGAGTTTTCTATTTATATTTTCTCATATCTTCAAACAGGCAGAAAATTTTCACAATAACTGACTTGTAAAACTTGAATTATCTGTATATTTATTCGACTTACAGGTCTGCTTTGTGTGTATTAATTTTACCAATATTTTGTGAAAACTTAATTTTGTTGAAAACATCGTATGAAGTCCAAATGCCCAACCTCGCCCCCCAACATGATACAAACCTGATTGATTCCTAACTTCCAGAAACATATAGTTTTCTCATCATTCTATCATCATCCAAGTAATTATATCCAGATAGGCTCAAAGGCTGGGAAAGAAACTTTATACCATTTGGTTCTTTATACTGTATATCACAAATGTTTTCTTCTCTCTATGGCTAAAAGAAAGAAATACAGAATAGAATAATAAGTGATTTGGAGAAAAAATAAGTGGCTGTTTCTTATTATGTCTCTATGACAAAGACCTATTCTAATTATAATTTACTTCTGATTTAGGTCTGCCCACATTTTCCCCAATTTCCCTCAAGTGCTAGAGAATGTAACTTAGTGGTTAAGAGTAAGAGCTTTAGAATCAGAGTTGAGTTTGTGTTCTGGCTTTGCCAGTTACTAGCTGTGTTCTAATGAAGTTACTTTACTGCTCTGAGTGAATCCCTTCACCTAGAAAATGGAAATGATAATCAATTGACATAGTTTCTGTGAAAAATTAAAATGAAATATCATCAAAAAGCTTTGTACAGTGATGGCCACATTAGAAATGCTCAGTGTATCATAGCCATTCAAATTAATACGCCTATTATATCCCACTCATTTGTAATGTCTTCTGATAGTCAGTGCTATCAGGCACTGGGGCTTGGAATTATGTAATCCCGCTAATTTATCCCAGGATTTGGGGAGCTCCGGGCATCTTAGAGTTATAGCATTCTCTACTTCCCTTGAATATTTGTGTAATTTCTCAGACAAGACCTTTGCCTTAATTCTTCATTTTTCATTTCAAACCACTGCTGGATTTTAGGTTCCACTCTGAACCACACAGAGCTAATTACAAAGGCATCTGTCATATGATTTAGCTCTTAAACCAGTTCTCTTTTATTGGGTTGCTTTCTTTAACCCCAGGTGATAGCTAAAATACATCAGACAAATTTTCTTGTTTAGTTATTTATTTACTTTTATTTTTTGGAGGCAGGATCTCACTCCATGGCTCAGGCTGGAATGCAGTGCCATCAATAATGGCTCACTGTAGTATCAGGCAGAATTTCTGAATCTACATTCAGCCCACTGGGTTATTTTGTCACTGAAATTTCCTCTTCTTCAGCCTTTTTGGACTTGACATGCTGGTACTGACAATTTCATGAATCATATGTCTTTTATTTTCTTACTTTCCTTCCACTGGTATTAGCTTTTGGTGCTAGTTAATTTCCATCCAGGCCTAGTTCTCCCCATACATAACAAGCCTCTCCCTCTCTTAAGGATTTGCCAGTGTCCTCAAATGTTTCCAAGTGGTGCTTGGGCCATGTTCTTTTATTTCATTCAACGAATATTGGCTGAACCTGATTATATGTGTCTTGACATACTGTCTCTAGATAGTAGCAATGGATTTTAATTATAAAACACTCTAAACCATCATTTAATTATTTTTATAGATGAAGAACTTAAGACTTAGAATAAATGAAATAGTCCATGATTATACAATTAGAATTCATTGGCTCTTAATTGCCTTTTGACTTCTCTGTCCATCATACTACTTTGTTTCTTTAAATTTCCAAAGTAATTTTTCTATACTCTAGAAATGAAATGAGTGATTAAGGCTTACTCTCAAAAATATAAAAGATTAAAATATATTCTCTTTAATTGAAATTTGCATTCTATTCAGTTTCTCATTTTAAATCAGATTCTTCCAGAGAAATTTTAGAATTAAAAATGATGCTGATGTGACTGATTGTTTGGTTTTTGGTTGCTTTCAATATGATCTGTAATAAGGCACTTGGTGGCATATTGACATATCAAAAAACCAACTTTCTCAATATTATAAAAGAGCAGTCTTTCTGTACATATGGTTGGTTCTCAAATTTCATAATCTTTCTTATAAATTCATTTCAATTTCACCTGAAGAAAGCCAGTAAATGAACTTTTTTTTCAGGGAAGATGGGTGTAAAATTTGCTTTTATGTTCAATACACACTAAATCACTACATACTAACCATTTGCTTTTTGGATGCCTTCAAATACGCATTTGAATTTCTTCGGCAAATCTTTTCTGGGCCTAGCTTTTAAAGAAACTTGAAATGTGTTCAATGCTTGGTAACAGAAACTTCATAGATATTGAAAGTTGTCTGAAGTTGTCCAGGCAAAGTGTCTCACACCTATAATACCATCTCTTTGGAAGGCTAAGGTGGGAGGATGGCTTGAGCCCAGGAAGTCGAGACCATCCTGGGCAACATAGTGAGACCCTATTTCTACAAAAAACAAAAAATTAGCCAGGTGTGGTGGTGCATACTTGTAGTCCCAACTACCAGGGAGGCTGAGGTAGGAAGATTGCTTGAGCCCAGGAGGTTGAGGCTACAGTGAGCCATGGTCATGCCACTGCACTCCAGCTTGAGAGACAGAGCAAGAACCTTTTTTTTTTTTTTTTTTAATTTAAAGTTAAAAAACTATCCAAAGAAAACTAATGGAATTATGGAGAGAAGAAAAGAATGAATCCCTCAAAAGACAGAACATAACAGTTTTCCTATGATGGTTTTCCTTGACTTGCTGTCTCCTCTATTCAACTTACCTCGTAGAGAATACTTTTGATGTTACATTTAATAAGATAACAGGAAAGGATCAGAAGAGAGATCACATTCACTTTTGCTGGAGAGGAAATGTATTTATTTCTACAAGGCTTCCTTTTTTTTTCCTCTTGGATTCATTATGATTGCTCAAGGACCAACAGAATTGGTAGCTGGCTACTTATATGAGTCTAATAGAAACTTTTAATGGCAGTATTTGGTCTTGTCCTGCTGTATCGCTTAACAAGAGCTACTCATTCAGACACATCAAGCTAACTTCAAGAAACCTGCCTCCTAAGCAAAGAATATTGCTGGGGATATTATCAAGAAAAAGCTCTGAGAACTCCTCTTTCCACTTTATTAGGCACTTACTAATCCTCATATAAAATGGGTTCAAATACCAAGTTTGAGTTTCATTAATTATGAATGACTCCTCTGCAACAGATGGCTTGTATTTCTCTAAGAATGAATGGTTTAAGTATAAAGTGAGAAACATGTTATTCTGTGTCTTTAGGACTCCATATTTCTTAATTCACTTATCAATATGGTCTACATTTGTGATTAGCACTGCTTCTAACACACAATTCAAGAATTTATGATGAATGATATTACTTGTTCAAACCTTGACAGTTGCTGCTACTTAGGTTTCAGATGATAGTTTCTAAAATGTTGAAATATTGTATCTTTGTCCTCAGATAGTAGCTTGAACATTATTAAGAGCTGTTTACTAACAATCCCATTTATCATTGATTTTGAAGATCCAGGGCTAATAGGGGCCAATCTATGAAGGCCATGTTGGCCTTTTTTTTTACTTTTTTTTAACCTAACTTGTGGAAAAGAGGACCTTTTTTCCTTTTTTATGGATATTGGAAATAAAGAGTCTTATTGTTTACTACAAATATCCAAGTGAATCTGATGCTTTTGAAAAATGGTCTGTTTCTTCAGTGCAAACCCTTACCTCATGGTCACTTTGACTATTTGAATAAGTAATGCATGTAACAGAATTAAAACAGTTTCCAGCACACAAGTAGTGCTTGATAAAAGTTTGCTATAATGATTTTAACAAAGTCTACTAATATGGATATTCAGCCTATTTTTGGACAAACTAAACCATAAAATTCTGAATATCAAGCTATAAAAATTACTGTATTCTTCTGATTTAAGCTCTTAATATATTCTACCTGGATGTGCTTTTAAGAGTTAAAATTATGACATTGACTAGTGTTCAACTATCTTCAGATCCTTTTAGTAGACTGTAGACTTTTACAGAAACTCTGATCTAATTTTATATTAGTGATGGTTTCTAGGTAACTTTTTGATGCAAATTAATCATTAAACATTTAGCAGCTCTTTTTCTGATTGGAGTGGAAGCTAGAGTGACTTAGAAGATGATGGCCCAGGAAACAATTGAGAAAGAATATTCTGGGGTGTTTAATAAAAATAGATTACGACTCTCCTACTTGATTTTCTCCTCTTTGTCATAATCAGAAAAGGAAGAGAAATTGCTAGAGAAAATTAAGAGCTTTTTCCTAATAGTAAATGCCGTTCACTGAACAAGTACCATGTGCCATCACTAAATACGATATTATTATTCTCATGGTAATCTGTTTAATTAGGTGATACAATTTTTATTTTAAACCTAAGGAACTTAGAATATGAATTAAGTAGCTTGTCCAAGTCATCAGTTCTTTTCTACCTTCTTCTCTGAACAACTTCTTTTCATTCCCGTCTATTTCTCAAACCCCATATAAAGAATCCAGAATCAAGGTATGTACTGGTGGTTTAATTCTGTCTGCCTTCTAATTGGCTGTTAGTTACCATTTAATCTCTTTCTGTCTCTTCCCATTTTTTCTTTTTCTTATGTATTTTATTTTATTTTATTTTATTTTACTTTTTGAGATAGTGTCTTGCTTTGTCATTCAGGTTGGAGTGCAATGGCCTAATACCAGCTCACTGCAACTTCCACCTCCCGGGTTCAAGCAGTTCTCCTGCCTCAGCCTCCCAAGTAGTTAGGCTTACAGGCGCCCACCCTCATGCCTGGCTAATTTTTGTATTTGTAGTAGAGATGAGGTTTCACCATGTTAGCCAGGCTGGTCTCAAACGCCTGGCCTCAAGTGATCTGCCTGTTGAATCTCTCAAAGTGCTTGGATTACAGGCATGAGCCACAGTACCTGGCCTCTCTCTCCCTCTGTTAAAGATAGTGTTAATACTTCTTTAAATTTTTGAATACCTATTCCCCAGTTCAACCTATTACAATTTTTATTTTACTTTGAAAAATTCCATGATTCTACTCCTTTAACAAACATCTAGTGGGTACCTTTAGTGTGTTCTTGACCAGTCATGGAAAAATGTGAGCTCTTACCTTGAAAGTTAGTATGCTTCAATCACTTTCCTTTTTGGTAGCTCCTCATGTCCCTAAACAATTGTATATTTTGATTTGTTATAATGCTTCCCTGTGTGAAAGTAGAACTTGCAGGAAAATGCCAATGCCAAAACTTATGAATAAAACTACTTAAAATTAAGAACAGTTTTTTTTTTTTATTCTTCACTTTGTAAGGCTTAATGATCTCCATTTTGTGAAAAGTAGTAATTGGATAATAATAGAAAGTACGGCATTTTGTTTTATGCTATTCTTTTATGCTTTAATTTAAGTTACAAGTATTTATTTAGTTTTCTAAATACATACTATTATTACAAGTATTTATGTTGTTTTCTCTGTAAAGTAACCAAATTAAACATTAAACTGTCATATTCACCTTTCTAAAGCTTCAGAGGAATTGATAGCTCTATTTTTCTTAACATGATAGACACACCAAAGATACAGCATGCCAGAATTCTAACGGACGAATCCAAAGCTTATAATGTTAGATCCCTAAAATCAGTTTTATTAAATCACCAAGAAGTTTTAAAGTGGTGGAATAAAGATTATGTTAAGTCTGAGATTAAGCTGTCACATCAGAGTAATTTGATTTTAAGGCTCGCTCCATCACCTCCATTAGTAGTCACGTCCTTGACAGAGACAAAGTTCATCCAATATGAGTTCTTGTTGCGGGTGAGGTATTGATGTTTTGTGTTACTTTGGTCAGTCAATAAGGTTAAAAGGATAAAGTTTATTTAGTTTTCAACATTGCCTTCTTGCAGTCAAATGTCTATTTAATTAAATTTTCCAATATTTGGCAAGAAAGGACTGGCAGTGTCAGCTTTCTTCAGCGTAGTATTAAATAGCATCTTGTGAAAATTTGGTAAAGACTATCTACAGTGATATGAAACAGATATACTTTGATTCCACTTATGAGAGCAGTGAGAAGTCCAGATTCTTTGTCAGAGCAGTTAATAACTTCTAAATTTCCTAATGCTAAAAGTATGAATTACGTCTTTCGATCTTAAGTATGATATTCATTTGCTAACTGGCTTTTGGTGACTTATAGAATTCTGCTTCTACAAATATTGAACAACAACAAAATACATATATATGCAGTATGTAATGCTCAAAAGATGGCAATAATGACTTCAAAACAGTGTGTCTTCTATATTTTATCTGCAACTCAGGCACCCATTATATAATCATGCTATTTTTCTATCCTATACTATTTTAAAATTTTGTCATTTCATTATTATTTTTTATAGAGACAGGGTCTTGCTTTGTTGCCCAGGCTGGTCTCAAACTCCTGGCCTCAAGTGATCCTCCTGCCTCGGCCTTTCAAAGTATTGGGATTACATGCTCCTGGCCCTAGTCCTTTTAAATATAGGCATACTTCAGAGATATTGTGGGTTCAGTTCCAGAAGGCCAGAATAAAGGAAAAAATTGCAATAAAGTTTTTATCTGTTGTTTTCCCAGTGCACATGAAAGTTATGTTTACATTATGCTGTAGTCTATTAAGTGTGCAATATGTCTATAAAAAGAATGTATGTATCTTAATTTAGGAATACTTTATTGGTAAAATGTGCTAACCACCATCTGAGTCTTCAGCTAATCCTAATCTTTTTGCTAGTGGAGGATCCTGCCTCGATGCTGAGGGCTGCTGACTTAACAGGGTGGTAGTTGCTGAAGGTTGGAATAGCTGTGATAATTTCTTAAAATAACAATGAAGTTTGTCACATGGATAGACTCTGCCTTTCACAAAAGATTTATTTCTAGCATTTGGCCCACAGAAGAACTATCAAAATTAAAGGCAATCCTCTCAAACCTTGCTGCTGATTTATCAACTTAGTTTATGTAATATTCTAAATCCTTTGTTGTCATTTCAGCAATTTTCACAGCATCTTTACCAGGATTAGATCTCATCTCAAGGATCTACTTTCTTTGTTAATTTTTAAGTAGCAACTCCTCATCATTCAGTTTTACCAAAAGATTGCAGCAATTCAGCCATCTCTTCAAGCTCCACTTTTAATTCTATTACTTCTCTTGCTATTTGTACCATAGCTTCAGTTATTTCCCCCACTGAAATCTTGAACACCTCAAATTGATCTTCCAGGTTTGGAACCAACTTCTAAACTCCTGTTAATGTTGATATTTTACTCTCCTGTGAATCGCAGATGTTTGTAATAGCATCTAGAATGGTGAGTCCTTCCCAGAAAGTGATTAATTTACTTTGTTCACATCAGAAAAATCACTATTTATGGCATCTTTAGCTTTATAGAAATGTATTTTTTAAAATAATAAAACTTAAACATTGAAATTACTCTTTGGTAATTTACATGGGCTGTAGAATGAATATTGTGTTAGCAGGCATGAAAACAACATTAATGTCCTTGTACATTATCATCAGAGATTTAAGGTGACAGGGTACATTGTTGATGAGTAGTGGTATTTTGAAAGTAATCTCTTTTTCTGGGTAGCAGGTCTCAACAGTGGGAATAAAATTTTCAGTAGACCATGCTGTAAACAGATGTGCTGTCATTCAGGTTTTGTTATTTCATTTATAGAGTACAGGAAGAGTAGTTTACCATGATTCTGGATTGCCCTAGGATTTCAAGAATAGTAAATGGGCATTGGGTTCAACTTAAATTCACCAGCTACATTGGCCCTAGTAAGAGACTTAGCTTGTCCTTTGAAGTTTTGCAGCCAGACCTTGTCTTCTCCTCTTTAGCTAGAAAAGTACTAGATAGCATCTTCTTCCAATAGAAGGCTGTTTTGTCTACACCGATAATCAGTTGTTTAGTGTAGTGTATCATAGTAATATGTTGTTTACTTGTCCTTCATTGATTATCTTAGATCTCTGAATAAATTGCTGCAGCCTCTGCATCAGCATCTGCTGCTTCATCTTGTACTTTTATGTTATAGAGATGGCCTCTTACCTTAAACCTCAGAAACTAATTTCTGCTAGCTTCTAACTTTTCCTCTGCAGCTTCTTCACATCTCTCAGCCTTCACAGAAATGAAGAGAGTTAAGGCTTTGCTCTGGATTAGGCTTTGGCTTAAGGTAATATTATGGCTCATTTGATCTTTTATCCAAAGTGCTGAAACTTTCTTTCAGCAATAAGGCTGCTTTGCTTTCTTATCATTCATTTGTGCACTGGAGTAGCACTTATAATTTCCTTCAAGAATTTTTCCTTTGTATTCACAGCTTGACTGTTTGATGCTAGAGGCCTAGCTTTCAGCCATTCTGAGGGCAGAATTTCTTGAGAAATTTGTCATTTCTGAATCTGCATATGACTTGAATTCCCAAAGTCATTGGGAATATCCTGTTGCAGAAAGTAGTGTACTTTCTAGGATAAGGTTTTTCCTGCCCAGGACTGGTAAGTTACCTGAAGATGATACTTAATCTTTATGGTAATTTTATTTTTATAAGACAATAGTAGATTAACTGTGAATTTAATTATCTACTTATTTCTTTTCTTTACCAATACTATCAGATTGTCATGATTTATTAATTTAACTATTTAGTGTACTTTGAAGTTCCAGTAGCTTATATTTTAATTGCCACAGAAAATATATTTCAAAATTCTACCTACCACAATCATTTTTAAAAATTTTCATTCTATAAGTATTTACTGAATGCCTTCTATATGTATGATAGGTGATATATTCTCCAAGTTCTATTTTTTTTTTTTTTTTTTTTTGAGATGTAGCCGCACTCTCTCTCCCAGGCTGGAGTACAGTGGTGCAATCTCACCTCACTGCAACCTCCGCCTCCCAGTTTCAAGCAGTTATCCTGCCTCAGCCTCCTGAGTAGCTGGGATTACAGGTTCCTGCCACCATGCCCGGATGATTTTTTTGTATTTTTATAAGAGATGATGTTTCACCATGTTGGGCAAGGCTGGTGTCAAACTCCTGGCCTCAAGTGATCTGCCCGCCTCAGCTTCCCAAAGTGCTGAGATTACAAGCATGAGCCATCATGCCCAGCCACATTCCCTAAGTTCTATGTGGTCAGGAACTGTATCTTTCCTATCTATGTTCATACCCCCTTATGTAACATCCTACCTAATATGATATTTAGTAGTATTGATTAAATAATCAATTGAAGATTAAATACAAAGATAACCTCAATATCCTTAAAAAGTTTATCACCAAACAGATGAAATAATACAAATGTACAAATGTCTATTAAAATGATGGATGGGTAAAATTCAAAAATATAACATATAAGGTTCTATAGTAGGAGAGAGAAATATTTTAAAAGGAATATCGAGAATTGGGCTGGTCAAGGTGGCTCACGCCTGTAATCCCAGCACTTCGGAAGGCCAAAGCGGGTGGATCACCTGGGGTCAGGAGTTTGAGACCAACCTGGCCAACATGGTAAAACCCCGTCTCTACTAAAATACAAAAATTAGCAAGGCATAGTAACAGGTGCCTGTAATCCCAGCTACTCAGGAGGCTGAGGCGAGAGAACTGCTTGCACCTGGGAGGCAGAAGTTGCACTGAGCCAAGATTGAGCCATTGCACTCCAGCCTGGGTGACAAAAGTGAAACTCCATCTCAAAAAAAAAATAAAGAAAGAAAAAGAAAAAGAAATATTATCCAGAATTTCAAGGAAGAAGTAATATTCCTGGTGAAGGATACTAAAATAGGCTTCAAGAAAGCTTTGAATCAAACATTTGCTATTATTTGAACTCATAAAAACATCAAAAAGTTCAATTTAACCAACATCAGAGGACCCCATGCAGGAGGTGTAAGTGGCAGAGGTGTTTTCAAAAAACAATCGTCTGGATTCCTGTCTGTTCTGAATCCTCCAAGAGCTGGCATAATAATTATATCATACTTTAGTTATGCGTAGGGTATATTGCTCTTTATATTTATCATTTAACCAGAAAAAAATCTGTTACGTGAAGCCCAGGAGTGATCATCAGGTTACAGCAGATCATCTTGCTCCATACCATTAACTCTCAAGCTACGGAAAAATATTTAGAATCAGGAAATACTGTTCAACAGACTTCCCACCATTAGGAATTGGGAGCCATAGAAGAGTATATAACTCATTCTCTGTGGAGATTCTAACTCTTCCTTTGCGGCACCAATACCAAAACATACTTGCCTATTTGAAGTTTTATAGTATTAATGATTGTGAACATTACTGATTCATTAAAAAGAAATATTCATTGAGCTGGCTCCAGTGCTGTGCTGTGCATTGGGTGGAAAGCTAGGCCAAAGGAGAAAAGAGGTTACACTCATTCAAGTGCTTGTGATATTCTCAAATACGGTATTTTAAATTCCAGTAATTATACATGAAATAAATTATTGATAAAAGTTTCAGTAGTTTGTGAGTTTATCTTTGAACTATGTGATTAGGTATTATAGAGAATCATTTTACTGTGTGAGTCTCCATTCAGTCATGGTGTGTTGCAACCTTTGATTCCAGCCACGGCTTATAAACTGAGATAATTGCGTATTACATAGACTTCCCAAAAATCCACTTAAAATTATGTAAATAGAAGACTATTCTTACTCGATGGGTGGCATTATTTAATCCAGTTAAAATTACTTTCTTTTTAACTGTAGGGTTTTGACTTAAATTAGTTTATCTTGAGGCTTTAGCATCTCACTTAAACCATTAGTGTGCTTCTTCCTCTAGGGACTTCCATTTATACTTTCCCGTTCAGAATGTAATCCTATCAGAAATGGTAATAATACTTTGTGCTTGGTAACATCTTTCATCCAAAGAAGTCTTGAGCACTTTAAAACATGATCTTGTTATTAGTGTTTGCAGCATCCCCGAGATGTAGCCAGGCAGCCGAAATAGCTGCTTTCAGGTTCGCAGCTGGAAAAATGAGATGGAGGAGAAAACTGAATTCTCCAAAAGTGATTTTAAGAGTCCACTCTGGTATGACATAACAAGCATTTTTAAATGGTAGAAAAACTGAGGTAAGGAAGATTAAACTGAATATCAGATGCATTCCAAAAGAATGTGAAATTTTTTAAAAAATAATATTTCTCAACAATTATAATATTTAATATTCTATTATTTTTCAGTAACTCTATATTAATTGGCTACTCTATGCACTGAGTATAGCATAAAACAAGATAAGATAAGGTGAAGTTACAGAGAATGACACATGGCTCAGATCCTACAGGGCCTTGTAGGCCAGATAAAAGGTTATTTATTGTGCTTAAGTTTGTTGAAGAGCTTAAAGACAGTTTTGAATTTAAGGAAAAAAAAAATCACTCTTGGTAGAATGTGAAATCGGGGATATAGAAGGGTAATCAGATCCATTAGAATTTTTATTTCTAACATTATATGTCGGACATTTTTGGTCTTATCTCTTAACCACATGTTCAATAATTTTTTTTTTCTTTTTCTTTTTTTTTTTTTTTTTGAGATGGAGTCTCGCTGTGTCACCAGGCTGGAGTTCAGTGGTGCGATCTCGGCTCACTGCAACCTCCGCCTCCCAGATTCAAGCGATTCTCCTGCCTCAGCCTCCCGAGTAGCTGGGACTACAGATGCGAACCACAACACCCAGCTAATTTTTGTATTTTTAGTAGAGATGGGGTTTCACCATGTTGGCCTGAATGGTCTCATTCTCTTGACCTCATGATCCGCCTGCCTCAGCCGTCCATAGTGCTGAGATTACAGGCCTGAGCCACCAAGCCTGGCCAATTCTTAAAAACATAATAATTAATTCTAGAAATCCTATAATTAATTCTATACAATCATACAAGTGTATAGGAATAGATAATGTTAAATGTATTAAATTTTATTTATTTACTTATTATTTTTGAGATGGAGGAATGTATTAAATTTTTAAACAAAATAGGTTATTTCATTCATTTGGAAACTAATTGAAAATTGCTTAACTTGGAAAAAAGTACTGTGGATAATCTATGCTTACAAGTTACAGCCTGGTAGGAAAATTCAGATCTGTGATCAAATAACAGGGATATAGATATAGATATAGATATAGATATAGATATATGTGTATATATATATAAATACACACACAGAGAAAGAGAGAGAGAGAAGACATATGTATGTCATGTGGGCTAGATAAGTTGTTATAAGAATGCAGAAAACCATTATTTGAGGAAAGAATAAGGAGAGACAAAGAGGTTGTACATGAGTCAATCCATAAAATATATACAAATGTATTTAACAAATTCAGTAAATACTGTATTATTTCCCAAACACTATACAAAGTGATGAAGAGAATATAAATGTAAATAACACATTCTTTCTATATGCAGTGTACTCATAGTCTACAGGAAAGTATAAATAATTACTTTAAGGACTGTAATACTAGGCATGTTGCTGTATCACAATATAAAATATGAAAAAAAGAAATTTAATTCAACTAGGAAACCCAAGTAGGTTTTACACTAGAGAATAGTAGAAAATAAAATAACAAGTTTTGATTGAAGAGAGAACAGAACTTTCCTTACATGTCAGTTTAAAAGAAGGCAAAAGCACTAGCAGAACAATTTTAGAGAATAATATAGCAGTTGTCTTCAGGGTACCATGGATTCGAGAAAGAATAGATAGGTAACTGAATTAGCAGATGAATGCCATGCTATGAATGCCAAGTAATTACAACTGAGCTAAGGTGCCAATGATCGTAATAGGAACAGATGAGATTGGGGTGAGGTAGTAGAGAAAACTGGACAGAAACTAGGAAATTCTAGTGCAATGGAAAGTCAATAACTGAATTTTAGCCATGGTGATTTTACAGTAGTGATATCATAATTTCCAAAATTAAAATCAATAAATGTTTCCTTGTAGGATTCAGTCGTTTGAGGATTAAAAATAAGTCTTAAACATATTAAGTTTGAGGTGCTGGTGAAATACAGTGTTCAACAGTGATAATAGCTTGGGGATCAAGAAAGAGCTTGGGGTAGAAAAGATTAGCAATAGCTAATAGTAAATGTTTGAGGCATTTTACCTGAAGAGTTAATTTAGTTCTTAAACCTTGCTGAGAAAATACTGCTTCAACCCAACTTGTAAGTAGAGACCTAAAGTTTGGACTCCTTCAGAGTCATTACACAGAATAATACCACAATACTGTCACTCGGAAATGAACTAATACATGATAATCATTTGTATGAGGTGCAGTTGAATTTTTGAGAGCAGTAGGAACATCTAAAAATAACTAAAGAAGAAAAGGTAAAAAACAAACAGTTGGCAAATCTAGAGGGCTGGAGAAGGAAGACAAATGGAGATGTATATAGAGAAGGTGTGTCAAAGTTCAGCTGATGCAGAATCTAGCAAATAACCTAATGTCACAAAAAGTTGGAGTTTAAAGAAACAGAAGCACCTTAGCTTTATAGAATTCTGTAAAGCAGCCTATCTTAAGGTAAGTTCTATGGAATATCAGCCAAACAATGTATTTGATGAGGGAAAAGATGGTTACATGATCAAGTAAGTTTATAAGACAAAATAGTAAGATACCATTACCCTCATCTCATGGAAGCACATTAAAGTTATGCTAATTTTTTTTTTTTTTTTTGAGATGGAGTCTCTCTCTGTGGCCCAGGCTGGAGTACAGCGGTGTGATACTGGCTCACTGCAACCCCTGCCTCCCAGGTTCAAGTGATTCTCCTGCCTCAGCCTCCCAAGTAGCTGGGACTAGGTGTGCACCACCATGCCTGGCTAATATTTTTAGTAGAGATGGGGTTTCCCCATGTTGGCCAAGCTGGTCTCGAACTCCTGACCTCAGATGCTACACCTGCCTTGTCCTCCCAAGTGCTGGGATTGAAGATATAACCCACCGTACCCAAACGAAATAACTGAAGGAAGGTAATAAACTCATGATAGTTTAGAAGGCACCTCCTTTTTTTAATCTAGTACATAAAGATTTGAACATATTTTTTACAAAATAATCATATTTTGGGATACAATGAAGATTCTAGAAGAAAAGTCTTGAGTTGTTAGGATCTGAGGAATGTTAAAGAAGGTGGTACTGGCTGGGCATGGTGGCCTACGTCTGTAATCCCAGCACTTTGGGAGGCCAAGGCAGGTGGATCATAAGGTCAAGAGATTGAAACCATCCTAGCCAACATGGTGAAACCCCATCTCTACTAAAAATACAAAAATTAGCTGGGTGTGGTGGCACGTGTCTTTGATCCCAGCTGCTGTGGAGGCTGAGGCAGGAGAATCACTTGAACCCAGGAGGCGGAGGTTGCAGTGAGCCGAGATCCTGCCACCGCACTTCCAGCCTGGCAACAGAGGGAGACTCCAGCTCAAAAAAAAAAAAAGAAGGTGGTACTGAGATAAGAGCACAGTTTAAGTCTGACATGAGGATGAGGAATAAAAAAAAGGAAGAAAAGTTATGAAACAGGGAATTATGGAATTGTAGAATTAGAACATAAGTCATTAGTTCAGTGACTGTGTCTTAGAGTTACTGAGGAAAGTGGTCACTTGCAGGGCTGACCACAGACTGACTGAAGCGGGTTTAGATATGTAAAGGATGATTAGAATATCGGCCACTCCTGCCAAATTTCCTTCTGCTAAATACTCCAGCTCCTTTTTTCATGCTTTCTAAATGCCGTTTATTTCTAATTTCCACCTCTAGACTGTTGTCCTTAATGATGTTGCTCTCAAAGTAAGCTACTAAGAACAGAAAAGAATATTTTGGCTGTCTTCCCAGGGCACTATGCATTGTCTCTTTTGACACCATGATCAGAAGGCTTGTTCTCTTTGAATCCAGCCAATTTTATTAATTTACATGGATTTTTCAGTGGCTATACAACTTTTGCACATGAACAAAACACCTTTTTAAGGCTATTTTATAATTTTTGCTTACATTTTATTAGCATCAGCCCTTTATTCCTGGTTGGCATTTAACTAATTCTTTACAATATTCATTCTGACTTTTGTTTTATTTGAGCTTCTAGTTCTGTGTGAATTTAACTTTTACTTTTATTTTTATGCCTTTGATTTCTGCAACTGAATAATTAATATTAAAGTGATCAATATAAAGAAAAGAAGTTTGTCGAAAGCCTATAGAAATCACTGTTGAAAATTAACTTACCCAGGAATCCCTTTGGATACGGTTGTTGTGTCCAGCTCATTGGCTACAACTTTTAGTCCTCTTAAATGAATCATCACTACTGCTTTTATTTCTGCATTCAACTTACATAGATAGATAGACGAATAGATAAATATCAAGATTAACGTTGTCAAATTATGAAGACTGTAGTTGAATCTTCACTCCTGTGTTTTCTTGATATTCTAGTTATATTCGTTTGATAAAATTTGTGACTTATTTCATTTTCATTCTTAGGTAATGAGGAGCCATCTTTACATTCATTTTAGAATCTTGCTTGTGGCTTAATTCAGTATCACTAATATGTTTTTTAAACATACATTTCCCCCATTTTGACACAAGGTATTTATTTGTCCTCTTGTTTCTATATAACCTCCTTTGTATTTTATTATTTTATTTGTGAAGTAGTCTTATCATAATGAGTGAGAATCCTTAAGTAATTTACATAAATTATCTATGGCTCAGTTTCATTTTCAGTAACATGGAAATAATTATAGTATCTATCTTATAAAATTATTACAGGCAGCAAATAAATTTAAATGCTTAGAGCAGTACCTGAAACAATGTAAATGCTCAACAAATCTTAGTCGATATTTTTTTCAGTACCCTACTCTCAAATAGGAAGCATGACCCATTTACAATCTTCTTGTGGAAGTGCTTTTGAGAAAAGAAAAATTTTTAAGTAAAAACAAAAGTTTCTTTCAGTTACTAAGCTTGATGGGTAAAAGGGTTGTGCTGAAAATTAGTATTTATTTTTACATAAACACCTTGTGTTAGACATCTATCTGGTTAAAAATATGGAAGAATGAAAACTGCTTATTATTTCAACACCAAAAAATAAATTTCTGATTTTGGAGTTAAAAAACAAATATTAGAACAATAGGATATGATTTAGAAAAAAATGATCCATTTATAAGAGATAGACAGCAAGACTGTCATTTCTATTGTTAGGAGTAGCAAATTAGGACAGTCTTGCTAGGTAGTGACAGAGAGGGGCAGATGAAAGAGAAAATGGACTAAAAAAAGACCAAACTGTGTCATCACAGAATCTATGTCTCTGTTCTCCACCAGGCTGCGTGATACTTCTTTATACGTTCCTTCTATTGTTTGCTTTGATGTTTATTTTAGCCTTTTTTTTCCCTACATAAATAAAGGGTTTGTTTGTAAGTTAGAATGGAGAGAAGATGAGAAACAGTATCTGTTCCCCAGTAGGTGGTCAGTTGGCATTGCAGGCATAGAATACTTCCTTTAAAAATGCTGACCAGCATACTCTTTCTTTAGATATAACACCTATGGATTTTAGAAGACCTAATGTGTAACCATCTTTAAAATCTAATTAACAAAGCTTCACAAGGCAACTCTATTACTTGCTGAAGGATTTTAATGGGAACATAAAAATTATAATTGCTAATGAAGGTCACATATAGGCACACTTTGTTATTTGATATCATAACACATCCAAGATTGATTGAAAAAAATGTATCAGAATCTCCTCACTTACCAGTAAGTAAATATTTCCATATGATGTGACCTTCTGTTGAGTACAGGCATACCTCAGAGAATTGCTGGTTTACTTCCTGATCACGGCAATAAAACGAATCTTGCAATAAAGCAAGTCATATAAAATTTTTGGTAACCTAGTATACATAAAGGTAATGCTTACACTATACTGTAGTCTATTAAGTGTGCAATAGTATTTATGTCTAAAAAAGTACATACCTTAATTAAGAATGTTTTATTGCTAAATGAAATATTAATTAAAATATTTTATTGCTAAAAATTCTAATGATCATCCAAGCCTTCAGCTAGTCTTAATCTTTTTGCTGGTGGACGCTCTCACCTCCATGCTGACGGCTGCTAATTACTCAGGCTGGTGGTTGTTGAAAGTTGGAATAACTGGTAATTTCTTAAAATGAGACCAATGAAATTTTCACATGGATTGAGTCTGCCTGCCTTTCACAAAGAATTTATCTGTAGCATGAAAGGCTTTTTCGTTACTGTTTGACTCACAGAAGAACTTGTTTTAAAGTTAAAGTCCTTCCTCTCAAACCTGCCACTGCTTTATCAACTAAATTTCTATAATATTCTTTATTGTCATTTCATCAACGTTCACAACATCTTCACCAGGAGCAGATTCCATCTCAAATTACCACTTTCATAGCTCATTCGTAGCTAGCATCTCCTCATTGTTTAAGCTTTATCAGGAAATTGGAGCAATTCAGTCATGTCTCCAGACTCCATTTTTAATTCTAGTTCTCTTGCTATTTGCACAATATCTGCACTTACTTACTCCACTGAAGTCTTGAACCCTTCAAAGTTATCCATGAAAGTTGAACTATCTTCTTCCAAATTCCTGTTAAAGTTGAGACATAAATCTACTCCCATGAATCACAGATGTTTGTAATAGCATCCAGAATGGTGAATCCTTTCCAGAAGTTTTTCAATTTACTTTGCCCAGATCCATCAGAGGTATAATTATCTATGACAGCTATAACCTTATGAAATGCATTTCTTAAATAATACGACTTGAACATTGAAGTTACTCTTTGGTTCATGAGCTACAGAATGAATATTGTGTCAGCAGGCATGAAAACAATATTAATGTTTTTGTATATTTTCATATCAGAGTTTTGAGGTGACTAGCCAGGTATGTTCTTCAGTGAGTAGTGGGTGGATCACTTGTGTATATATACAAGTGATATATATTATTTATATTTATATATTAGATATACATGAGTGATATAGATTAGATATATGTTATATATCTAGATACATATATATTAGATATATTTAATATATATCACTTATATATATCTATATAGCTAATCATTGAAAAAATACACACACACACACACACAAACACACACACACACACACACACACATATTGTGAGACAGGTTCTCATTCTATCATCCAGGCTAGTATGCAGTGATGCAATCTTGGCTCATTGAATCCTCAATGCTGTACCCCCTCACCCCCGCCCACTGCTCCACCCCGGGCTCAAGTGATCCATCCACTCCAGCCTCCTAAGTAGCTAGGACTATACATGCATGCTACCATGCCTGGCACTTGTCCTCTCAAAGTACTATGATTACAGGCATGAAATACTGTGCCACTGAGTATTATATATATATATATAATAAATATAAACATGGCACCAATTGACTTGCTCCATGCTGGGTTGCCACTAACCTTCAATTTGCAAAAAGTGCAGTATCTGCAAAGCACAATAAAATGAACCTCAATAAAATGAGATATGTCTGTGCTAATACTCTGAAGGAAAGGTAAAATACAGAGGGATAATCTTGATTTTTAAAAAATAAATAACAACTTAACAATTTCTTTTAATATGCCTAGTAAGTTCATATTATTTTTTTCAATTGATTTTAAAAGTGTTTGCTGTTGATTTGTTAAGGTTATGTTAATTTTATATATAGGTATATATTTGAGACAGAGTATTGTTCTGTTGCAAGGCTGGAGTGCAGTGACACAATCTCAGCTCACTGCTACCTCCACCTCCTCGGTTCAAGCAATTCTCATGCCTCAGCCTCCCAAGTAGCTGGTATTACAGGCATGCACCATCACGCCCAGCTAATTTTTTGTATTTTTAGTAGAGACAGGGTTTTGCCATGTTGCCCAGGCTGGTCTCAAACTTCTGAGCTCAGGCAATCCACCCCACCATGGCCTCCCAAAGTGTTAACATTACAGGCATGAGCCACCATGCCCAGCTGAGTAGTAATGTTTTGAAAGGAAACCTTTTTCTGAGCAGTAGGTCTCAAAAGAGGAATTAAAATATTCAGTAGACCATACTGTGAGCAGATGTGCTGTTATCCAGGCTTTGTTATTCCATTTATAGAGCACAGGCAGAGCGCGGAGTAGATTTAATGTAACTCTAAAGCGTCCTGGGATTTTCAGAATGATACGTAAGTATTGGCTTCGACTTAAATTTATATCTGCATTGGCCTCTAATAAGAGACTAGCTTGTTCACCGAAGCTTTGAAGCCAGACATTGTTTTCTCCTATCTAGCCAAGAAAGTCCTAGATGGTATCTACTTTCAATAAAGGCTGTTCTAGCTGCAATGATAATCTGTTGTTTAGTGTAGCCACCTTCATCAATTATCTTTGCTAGATCTTCTGGATAACTCACTGCAGCTTCTACGTCTGCACTTGGTACTTCACCTTGCATTTTAAAATTATGGAGACAGCTTCTTTTTATAAAACCTCATGAGTCAACTTTCACTAGTTTCAAATTTTTCTTCCCTATCATCATTTCTCTCAGCATTCGTAGAATTGCAGAGAGTTAGGGCTTGGCTCTGGATTAGACTTTGGTTTAAGGGAATATTGTGGCTCATTTGATCTTCTATCTAGTCCACTGAAACTTTTTCCATATCAGCAATAAAACTGTTTTGCTTTTTTAATATTCATATGTTCAATGGATTAGCACTTTTAATTTCCTTCAATAACTTTTCCTTTGCATTTACCAGTTGGCTATTTTGCACCAGAAGTCTAACTTTCGGCCTATTTCAGTTTTCAGCATTGTTTCCTCACTAAACTTAATCATTCTAGCTTTGATTTAAAGTGAGATGCTTGGACTCTTCTTTTCACTTGAATAGTTAGAAGTCATTGCAGGATTATTAATTGGCTCAATTTAAATGTTGCTGTGTCTCAGGAATCAGGAAGGCCCAAAGAAGGGGAGAGGGAGAGAGATAGGAAATAGCTGATCAGTGGTGCAGTCAGAACACAAACATTTATTAAGTTCATCATCGTATATGGGCATGCTTCATGGTTCCCAAAACAATTAAAATAGTTACATCAAGTATCAGTGATCGCAGATCCCTGTAACAGATATGAAAAGTTTGAAATATTACAGGAATTACCAAAATGTGATATAGAGACACTGAGTAAGCACATGCTGTTGAAAAACATGGCAGCAATTGACTTGTTCCATGCTGGGTTGCCACAAACCTTCAATTTGCAAAAAATTCAGTATCTGCAAAGCGCAATAAAATGAAGCTCAATAAAATGAGATATACCTGTGCTAATACTGTGAAAGAAAGGTAAAATACAGAGTGATAATGTTGATTTTTAAAAATAAACAACTTATTGATTTCTTTTACTATGCCTACTTAGTTCATTTTTTTTTTAAATTTGTTTTAAAGGTGTTTGATCTTGTTTTTTTTTTTTTTAAACTTTTTTTTTTAATTGCATTTTAGGTTTTGGGGTACATGTGAAGAACATGCAAGATTGTTGCATAGGTACACACATGGCAGTGTGATTTGCTGCCTTCCTCCCCATCACCTATATCTGGCATTTCTCCCCATGCCTTGATTTTTAAAGGTTATTTTGTTTAATGTTGCTCAAATGTGAACATGTTCAGTTTTCTAA